>VANL01001889.1:0-10004 GCA_006352455.1 Brachionus sp. 'Tiscar' | reverse complement strand
TGATAAGAAAATTGATCTATATATTTAAGTATTAAAATGACTGTTCGCTATTTAAATATTATTTATTTGATGTCTTAGGAGAAACACGCAAGAGTCTACATAGAGGATTACATTTTCTATAGACCGAACTAATTTTATTATGTGTAGGCAATTTGATTAGATTTTAGTTCAAAATTATTGCTAAATTATGAGTTGAAAACTTTTTATATTTAATTATTTGAATAAAATTTATGAAAAAAAAAAGTTCGCAAAGAAAATATTTTTTTTTTAAAGTAAATAAAAAAAATATTCTGATTCTTTTTTGCAAAAAGCATGTTTAATTTTAAAAGGGAAGAATTTTTTCAATTATTCACCAAAGCATAATTTAGCAATTTACTTGTTGAAATATTGCATATTTCGATATTTTTAGTCAATTATAAAATTTGGCCAGTGTTTGCTGCTAATTAGAATTAGGGAATCAAACGCTCTTGTAGATTTTAAAATAGTGCATTCTGTTGAGAAAACAAAAGAATCGTTTACATATTTTATTAATGAAAACCAAAAAAAAATTATGATTATTATCATGATACTTAGGCTGAAAAAGCTAGATATGAAGAATTTCACTGAAAATTTATTATAATTAAAATTAATATAATTTAAACTATAATTTTTCTCACTATCTAACTAAATTTATACAAGTAATTAAATGACTATATATGAGAAAAATTACTAAAAAGCTCAGGTTAGAGAAATAAAATTTCGATGCAATTAGTTTTCTATTTCTAGCTAAATAACTCAACTCAACTATTCAATTCATTTCTAACTGAAACCGTATTAAACTAGATTAAAAATTAAAGAAGCCAAAAGTTTATATTTTACGCGTGATTATGAATAAATTAAGAAGAAATCGCTAATCAAACATGCTCTATCCCAATTAATTTGATTACTTTTTTATTTTACTTTTTTGAATTATTCAAATTTTTAAACCAAATAGATTGACATATATTTTTTTGTGTATGATCAGGTCATTTTTTCTTTGTACAGATAGAAAAAAAAACAACAACATTATTTCTATTATCATCAAATAAATAATAGTTACTTAAAATTTAAAAAAAAAAGACAACTTATTTTTTATTATTATTTAAGTATTATGTATGTATATTATGATATAACCGATTTAAGTTAGATTAAAAGTAGTTGTGCTTAAAGTATGTTTTTTAATGAATGGTTTGTTTATTTGTGTGTATGTTTAAATCGACTTTTAGCAACCGAAGTTCAAGATTTTTGCTCAATAATCCTTTCCATGACAAAAACAAAAATAGAGCTATTATTTTTAGATGGCTTAAGTTATGTAACTAGCAAAAAGGTGCTGTATGTATTCGAGGCCAACTAAAATATTCCTATCTTATTTAAGTGTTTTTTTTTAAAAGGAAATTTTAAAATCCAGTTTTTGAATTTACCAAGATATTGTCATTTCAAATTGGTTTTTAGATTTGAAACGAAAATTTAGTCTATTCAAAAATTTTAAGGCAAAATCTACTCGGATTAAATTGAGCTCAACTAATTTTACCACCACAATTTTGTGGCAAAAAGAATATTCTTATTTTTGGCATTGAGAAATTTAGTAAATGAAATCAATAATCAATTTAATAAATATTAAATATTATTGATGTTTTATTTTTTGTCTGTTTTTTTTTTTTTTTTAATGACAAAAATTAATCTAGGTAAAAAAAGTACATTTTTAAGTGAATTCTGTTTTAATTAAATTTAATAGTTTAAAAGGGGAAAATTTTTGTTTAATTTTTTTTTCTAATTTCATACCCCAAATATACCCCAATTTTAGAAGAATTTTTTTTCAAAAATTTTAATTTTGTTCAAATTATAATTCATTTTTTTCTGATTCAATCATGTCACACAAATTATTCATGATTGCATAACATTTTCAAATATTATAAGACAAATTAATTAACCTAGGATTTAAATTTTATGTATAATTTATACATTAACAACAAAACTAAATAAAATATTTTAAAACGATATTTAGATCGAAAATATGACGAATTTTTATGCATGAACCTAGTCACCATAGTTTGAAAAAATGTTCTCGTTTAACATATCGCACTTGGGCACAGTGACCAAGGCAAAGCTTCTGAACCACGCGTCTAGTTCCGTCGCCAATGCCAAAAGCGAGCATCAAGTATCTTTTGAAGTGTTCAAGGACCACTGGGAGCAAGTGCTGAGTATATTCAATAAAAGCCTCATCAATGACGATGATATTCAAATAGTCAAGAATAATCTTAGCCAAATGGTGAGTTTTTTGATTGCTGAATTGGATTTGGTCGCCAATCACAAATTAAATTTGACCAAGAATTTAGTTTTAGAGAAAAAGTATGAAAACTATAACGGCCATGGTGAAATTTGGGACTTTGTTATAAATAACAATATTTTTGAAAATATCTACCGGTGGACTTTGAGCTATCCGGAATATTTATTCGATCTTAAATACGAACAATTGAAGTACTATGAGCTTTTGATTAACCAAATGCAAGTAAACGAGCAAACTAACTTGATTTTATTCGATCAATTTCATCGTCCTTTGTTTTCATTGATTAATCACTGCTCGACCCATAATTCCGAGCTTATAGAAAAACACATGATTGCTGTACTAAATCAGTTGTGTGTTTGCATGTGTAAAAATTCGAATTTATTGAATATTTTTTTTGAAAATGCGTCCAATTCTCAAATGTTTTTGACAAATTCACTAAACGAATTAGTTCTTGAAAGGAGTACTAATGAGCAAAAATTGAAGTCAATTAACTCGTCCAAAGCGTTTTTATTTACTCTTTTAATACCATATATTCACCGAGAAGGATCATATGGTAAGAGAATTTCTCTCTATCTTTTTTTTTTTTTTTTTTATTTAAAAAACACTTAAATAGTGATTTAGTTTAGACAAAAATTTAAAGCATATTTTATTAAGATTATTTTTGTTTAAAAATTTTATCAACAGATAGATAAAATTGAGATAAATTAATTTAAATGGGTCTTAGTTTGTTAATTTTGGGACTAAATTTGTTAGGTTATGTGTAAATTTTTTTTTGTTTCATATTTTTTAATTTCAACCAAAGCTATTTAAAATTTGAATAAATATTTTTAATTTGACCAAAAAAATGGATATTCCAAAATGTGACATGACTCTAAGAGCAGTCGACTTACAAAAACTTTGTAAACAGTTTAAGCTTGTTTATTCTGACACTAAAACCCAAATGATTGAACGTTTAGGCAATTATTTCAAATATATCCAAAGGATATGGGGCAATCAGGTCTAAAATAGGACTTTTCACATTTTTTAACTTTTCTATAGTGATTCTTGTAGAACTTGACGCGCTGATTCCAAATATATGTGTATTTTTTGTCCTAGGCAATTATTTTATGAATTATAGCCATTCAACAAGAGATGCTAATAGTTCAAGGGTGGTAACAAAAATAAGATGGGTTGTTGAGTCTGCTAAGGAAATATTTTTACAATGTTATTTCTAATCGAGACATTAGAACTTTAGAAAAATATGTTAAGTTTGTTTGTGCTTTAATAAACAAATTTAGACCAGCATTGGCTTCAACGAATGACACCGGAAAGAAGATAATTTTGAGAATGATGATACAATTTTAAACTATTACGACATTTCAGGTACTGAATAATTGAAATAATAAAATAAAAAAATATTTTTTATCTTTTAAAAAAGTTATTTTATCCAGCTTTTTCCAAAATTAAACCAATTGATTAATAAAACTTCTTTGATAGATAAAAGTTTTCCAAGAAGGGTTTCAATGCAGGATCTGATTTTCTAGTATGTTTTAGACACTGAGCAACCCGAAAAAAATACATTTTTTTCGGGGGGAGTGTCCTTTGACATGGGGGTACCCGGGGAGTCTAAAGCGAGGCATAGCCAATTTTTGGTGTTTCAAGGATAGTTCATTTTTTACGTGATTTTTTTGACTTGATACTATTATTTTCAGATTCTTCGCTCTTTTCTGCACATTTTGGAGTATTTTTTATAAAAAAATGATAAAATTTGACCAAGTTATGGCTTAAAAACCTAATATACCCTTAAAAACTTCCGAAGGCTATAATTCATAAAAAAATTACCTATGACATAAAATACACATATATTTGGAATCAGCGCGTCAAGATCTACAAGTATCACTATAGAAAAGTTAAAAAATGTGAAAAGTCCTATTTTAGACCTGATTGCCCCATATCCTTTGGTAAATAGTAAATGTAAATGTGGATTTTTTCAAAAAAATTATATGTGTTAGCATGTGATTGCAGCTCAGCAGAAACTAGTGTAAATACCTTTAAAGTTCAAAAATGTTCCTTTGGCTCAAAAAAAAAGGCTGGTAGACCTCCAAAAGCTAATAAAGCTCTAGTAATGCAGTGATTTTTTGTTTTGGTATTTTTTTTAAATTAGACTAAAAAAAAAACAATAATTGGCGTTATTTTATTTTTATTTTTTATACAAAAAATGACTAATTTAGGTAAAAATTAACAAAAATATACTAGTTACTTTTATATTAAATAAATTGGTCACAAAATAAAAATTTTAGACAAAAATTAACAAATTTTGGATTCTTTTGGTCTATAAATTAACAAATTTAGCAGAACATTATCTCAATTTGAATTGTTAAAAAATTTAAAAAAAAAATTTTTGGTCTAAAATAAAATGAATTATTGATTGACAAAAAAAAAAACAGCATTAAAAAAAATTTTAAAATGTGAATTATCTTTAAAAATTTTAATTTTATTTAATTGAGAGAATAATAAACTTTAGCATTTAACGTTTTGAAATAAATACGATTTTTAAAGAGAAAGATCTAAATCATACAGCTGTATTAAAATATCAAAATTAAATGTTTAAAAAGCAAGCTGTTTGTTAAATTAATGCATATTAAAAGAATGGTCAGGAAGAAATGAAGTAAAGTAGCAATCGCCCAACGGAGTCTTGGTAATAGAAATTCATTAAAAAAACTTAAAATAAAATCATTCTGAAAAGTTCTTAATTCAAAAAGCCTAGTGTTATTAAACTATTTTCAATAATTGATTTATTTTTAAATCGACTAAATTTGGCAAAAATAAACTAATTTTACATTTTTATATTTTTAAATTTTTTGTGCAATGTTTAAGATTTTTAATTAAAAAAAAATTATATCTTTGACTTAGCTTGGATTTTTTGTTAATTATTAGATCAATTAGGAAATCGACTATCGATTCTGTATATTTTTATAATTTTGAGCATAGTTTTTTAATTGAAAACTTTTATTTTAAGTATATTAAAGCTGAAAACACAGTTTTTAAGAATGATAATTTACCGAAAATATATTTAAGTTGACTATTTTATTTATCAATCGATTGAAGTCGATCTCCAGTACTAAAGAAGCTTAAAAATAATCAATTTAGTATAAAATCTAAAGTTTTTTTTTTGTTTGATGAAAAATTTTTGTCTAAATAAAATCACTATACACTTTTTTAAAAAATTTTCACAATTTTAAGAATTTATTTTTTAGTCTCTCTTAATAATTTTTTAAAAGCACAATTCATTTTACTATATTTTCTTGATCAAGAATAATTTTACAACAATAAACTATCCCTGCATCGAACATTTTGCAGGCAACCTATTCCATTGTGGGACCACTCAGTTTAAAAAAGAAACGATGTCCGACTGTCACTGATATTCTTAACTGTCACTGCACGCTCAAAATCATTTCTCAATTTGACAGGAAAGCTCTCCTTATTCATTTTCACACTATTGCCTCTTAATATTGGTCCTCTCACTCACCTTTCACCTAGTTTGGTTAGACCCATCTTCACCAATCGCATTTCATAGTCCATACATCTGAAATTCAAGTATATTTTTGTAGCATGTTCTTGAACTTTTTCTAATGCATTCACATCCATCTTTTTACTTGGATTCCACACTTGCACATACTCTAGGTGTGGTCTGACCATAGAGGTATATAATTTTGCCCATAAGTTCTTTTCTAAACTGAAAAAAGCATTACTAGTAAAATCATATTTTCTTTTGCACACACACTTTTTACTTGAGCAGTCCAATTTAAATTTTCTATTGTTACATCCCCGTTCTCTTCATTGCTATGAGCTATATACTTATGTCTCTTATTAAATCTTCCAAGATGCATAACTTTGCATTTTTTTAGCACACAAACTCATGCCCCATATCTGTATACATTCACATATTGCATCTAAATCTCTATGTAACTTCATTTTTTCATTCTATTCTAGTGCATTGACTAAAAACAATTGCTGGTAACATCTGTTGAAAAAATTCAGCTGTCTTTGGAATAAGAAAGAATAGGCTATTGGCTGTACGTGTTATTTTCCTGAAGCGTGACTGTTGTTGTTTGTTCAAACAATGAATAGAGGCGTTCTTGCATGACTTTATCTTATTAAATATCAAAATAAAAAAAAATACTGAAATTTTGATATTAAATTTAAAAATTTTTATTTTGATTATAAGATTATTTCTATAAGAACACAATGGTAAAAATTGAAAATTTTCTTGATACAGAAAATATGGTTAAAATTTGAATTAAAACTTTAAAAATAATTTTTACTAAAACAATTAACACTTAAAAAGGCACAAATTGTGGCAGTGTTACATACGGTAAGTGTATATGATTGATTAATTGACTTTACTAACTTTAAAGCTCGCTACTAAATTAACTTTGAAAATTTGTTTTGGCATAATAATTTTAATTAAAAATCTAAATCTGAATATTTTTTTTATAAATATTTTTTAAGGACAACAAGCACGTGATTCTCTTTTGATGATAATGCAGCTTTCATCTCGAAATTCAAATCTGGCAAAATACATTGTTTACAATACTGATTTTTGTCCAGTAATTAAAAGCTAAATTAATTTTTTTCTTTTTTTAATCTATGTTTTTTCTCAGATATTAGCTACCGGTCTTAGTGGACTGTATTCAGAACTGCCTCAAAAATTAGACCTGGCCGAAAATATAGATGAAATTAAATACTTACAAAAAGAGCATATTCTTAACATACCATCTTTAAATAAATTTGTTAATTCTTTAGAATTTTGTAATAATGTTATACAAGTAATTTATTTATAATTTTAGTGTTCATTTAAAAAAAAAAAATTAATAAAATAATCAAAGGTTTCTCATTCTCTAATTGCCAACCAATTATTGCAATATGTTTATTATGGCTTTTTGATACCAGTGATAGCACCAGCACTTACTCAAGTAAACAATTTTTCTTATTTTTTTTTAATTTTCTTCTAATTTAAAAAAAAAAACAAAGAATAACTCCGAAGAAATAATTGCCGCAACATTGTATTTAGATCTTTTTATCAGAGTAATAAATGAGCCAAACTTGGTAAAAATGTTTCTAAAGTTTATTCTGTACTCAAAATTTGATGAGCGAATTACTTTGCTTGACACTCTAATTTGCCGAATAAACGCAAATAATAAAGTAAATTTAAATTCATCAAAGTTCTTTTTTCTAGATTTTTCTTTTCACTCATAAAGTTATGTTTGGTAACTTTAATGCTTTTTTATACATTGATCGATCTTAATTCTGAAGATGTAATGTACAAACTTATCTTCATGTAAGCATCAAAATATACAACTGAGAAAATAAATAAGATTGATTGTTTTTGTCTTTAGGTTTTTGATGCCATGTAGGCATTTGATGAAAAGTCAAATAGCTTCATTGAAACAAAATCCTCATGAAATAAATGGATCAAATGCCCAAACTTTTCTCTCTTTGTCAACTGACTTCAGTGATCCAGATCGAAGCAACAAATCAATAATTCAATCAATGGATAGAACTAACCAAGTTTCTGTACCGGTTAATTTTTCTTCGCTGAACTCATCGGATCCATTGCGCAAATGGCTAAGTAACATGTAAATTTTTAAAACAAGATATTATCTTTTTATTTGTCATATAAAATAAAAACAAAAAATTAAAAAATCATATTTGAAAAAAAAATCTTTAGGCAATGAAAACTTTTTTTAAATTTTCAACTTTTAAATATTTATCAAAGTATACGAATTTTCAATTTTTTTTCATCATTTGATAGTTAAAAACATTAAATATTAGGATAATTCATAAATTTAAGAATTAATTTGTAATGATATTGTGAATTTCAAATACAAATTGAACGAAAATTCTTCATATTTTAATTAATTAAAATTTACTAAAAAAAAATATATTTAAAAAAAAAACTGCAACATTTTTATCTAAAACAAAAACTTTTTTAGATTTGGTCTGTACATTTGGTATTTATTTTATTTAATTGGTCAGTTATTTTTACCAGTATAAAATAAAAAACTGGTCAGTAAAAAAAATGAGTATTATTATTGTTTAATTAATGCTGGTTTAGCCTTTGGCTTTCTACATCTCTTTGATTTTGTTTCTATTTTGCCGCCTTTAGCATAAGCCGGTGCTTTTACTTTCTTCAATCTAGTAGCCATTCCAACTATGTGTTTGGACACAAAATCCTTAAAACCGCTTGGACAGTTGCATACTGAATTTGTTCAATCAGTTTGATCAAAATCTATGCACCAAATATTTTTTGACTTTAAAAACTTAAGCCATGTAGTATAATTGTTTTCTTTATAAATAGCTAACTCAGTTTCAGTAATTGTCTCTAGCTCTTTAGTTCGTTTATAGTATTTTATAAAGTTACCATTATCAACTAATTTGATCTTTTTGGGAAATTTAGCCCATTCGCTTGCCTTAATCCATAATTCTTTATCGATTTCCTGTTTAAAAAAGAATTTCTTGCAGTTTCTATGACCAGGATCACGATCTGCTGACCACTCTTTTACAATTTTAAAAGCAACTTCTGTAAAACCAGACAAAGCCATTCTTTCTCTAAATGTTCTATTATCAATAAAATTTAGATCTATTGATGTTATATTTTCTGTCTTTTATTAATTAATTATTATTATTAACATACTATAAATACAGTTTCTTTTTTTTTCCATTTTTAAAAAGATAGGAAAAAAATTTTACGAATCGCTATGCTAACACTCAAAAACCGCAGGGTTTTTTTCGACCCTTGGTGTTATTTTTCTTGTTAGTTTTTATCCCATGAAAATAAACATATTTTGCTACAAAAATTAAATTATTTTATTATTTTTTGGTATTAGAATATTGATTAAAAAAATTCCAATAGTGATTAAAATTTATTTGACTAAAAACAAAAAAAAAGATGTGGCATAAAGAGCCGTAAAAAGCCGTCCGGTTTGTCAGTATTTAAGGATTTGTATACGAGGTTTGCACTCTTCTTCAAATAAGAAAAATTGTGGGGAAAATATTAAAAAAAGAAATTAATTTTAAGTTAAGAAATGAGTTCAGATTAGGAAAACTTTATCACTAATTTAAAAAAATTTTATAACGATCAGGAAAATATTCTACGATAGAAAAGAAGAATCACAGAAAATGCTAGAATAATATGTATTTTATGCTAGGTGGACATTCAATAGAAAAATAGTAAGATAAAAGCAAAACAAAATAACTGTAGCTAATAAATTAATTTTTTTTTAAAAAAGGAAAGAATAAGACTATTTTTGTTCAATACACCGCTATTTTACCTCACTCGCATTACTCAAAAGAATTCAAACCAAAAAATAATCTTTTTTCGATTTAATTAGTTTGAATACGTATAAATAAAATATTGATATCAACTTTTATTCTTTATTTATTAAATTAAAAAAAGCTTAAAAGACATAACAATTCACTTCAATCCCGATAAAATAAAGCAGGGAAACTGCGGAGGGATCACAGTCCTCTACACGACTTTTTTACATTAGAAAATTTATTTTAGGTAAAAAAGATTCAACAAAGTATGTATGTTGCTGTATTTAAAAAAAAAAAAAATTTAAATGTATTTTATTTTATCAAAACAAGAAGCAAAAATTAAATCTTTTTCCAAAAATATAAAAAAGTTTAATGGTTGTAAATAAAAAAGTAAAAAAGG
>VANL01001888.1:0-10006 GCA_006352455.1 Brachionus sp. 'Tiscar' | reverse complement strand
ACCAGCCTATCAACCACCAGCTCAACCAGCCTATCAACCACCAGCTCAACCAGCCTATCAACCACCAGCTCAACCAGTCTATCAAACAGGATCTCAACAGTTTGGCTATGTCAATGGAGGAAATCAAGGGTATCAACAGACTTATCAAGCTACTTATCAACCTTCTGTCTCGAGCGGTTGTGGTAATACTCAAGGCTATCAAACTGGTTCCTCATATAAAGGATGTAATAAAGCTCAATCTTTTACTTCTCAAAGAAGCTTTTAGATTGATCATTTGTAAGTTTCTAAATTTAATGTAAAAAAATTTTTTGAGCTCTTTAATTTATAAATCATCTTTTAATTTCTAAACAATTTTAGCAATTTTTATATTTTAGATTATTTGTAACGAAATTTAATTTTTTTTTTTAAAATAATTTAAAAAATTTAAATCGATTTTAATTTATATTAAAATTTTATCTAATAAATTAATTTTTGTAAATCTAAAATTTTTTAAAATAATTCTTTGTGCTTAAAATTTTTTTGATTTTTCTTCGTTAAAATTTAGAAAAGTCCCTAAATAAATTAAGAAAAATAAAAAAAAAATAGAATAGAGCCATGACAAAAAAAGTGTTCAAAACCAAGCAATGTTTTTATTAAATATGATTTTAATAAGCTAAATGAAGACGAGGAAGAATAAGAGAAGTTTGTGAATGGCGAAGTCTGAGCGGGGATTGACTAAGCATCATTTTTCAAGTTTAATTTGTGGCGAGCTAAGGGTTTAAAATTGAATTTAAAAGACTTATGTGTGATTTCTTAAAATTTTTAGAGTGTTTTTCCAAGTTTTGTTTATTTTGGTATATTACTTATCTTTTAAAAATATCGAAAACATTTTCTTCTACACTTTTGAATTAGATTTTTTCGTTAATCGATTTATAAAATCGATCAATATTATAGATTTAACTATTCGACTAACAATTCGAAAACAATGGGATACTATTGACCAAAATTTGTTCGATAACTTTTCGATATTTGTGAAATTTATCAAATTAAGTAAATTAAAATTCTAACAATGATTTTTTGATCGGTAAAAATAAGACATTTTCGAAAAAGTTAAAATATCATCGAATGTAAATTTTACCGATTTAATCGATTAACGCTTAGTCGATCAGAAAAAAGGAAATTAATATTAATAATATGAAACCTTTTTAATGCTGTATATACAATATTGCTTGGCAACCACTCTTCATGAAACTACAATTTTAACGATATTTGTTATCTTCTTGTTTAGTGAATACCATTGATCGAATTTTTTTTTTTATTTGTAAAACGGTATTTCCATTAAAATCTTGCTTGTTAGGATCAGCTCCGGCAGCTATTAATAAACGAACACATTCTTCTTGATTTAAAATTGCTACAAAACTTAAAGGATACTCTCCGAAATAGATATAGCCATCATAATTTGTATCAATTGGTACTATTGGTGTTTCTTGCGAAATACTATGCATTTGATTATTTTTTTGATCGTCGGGACAAAAAAATTTTCCACAGCATCTTGCATGCACATCAGCGCCATGAGCCAACAAAAATCTAACCATTGCTGGGTCTTGACTTACAATAGCCATGTGTAGAGCAGTCTCGCCTGGAAAAAATATTTCAAATATTAAAACTACCATAATAATCTTCACTTAAATAAAAATCATTCACCATTTTTGGAAAATGCATTGTAAGTCTCTTTGCAAGTTCATGGCATAGAGTGGTTCCATTTAGCATACATAAGTGCAATAGTGATTCGCCAACGGCACCACATTTATCCATTTGAAAACAGATCTGCCTACAGTCAAAATTTTTTTTATTTTCCAGATAATATATCAAACCAACATTAGTGAGATTTAATCCCTCTTTTATTTCCAATTAAACGAGTCAAATTCGATAATGGTGTAGATAATTTTTCTCTACAACGCCTTGAAACAATTCTCTCAATAGGTATCTATTTTAATTTTGAGAACTATTTTTTTTTTTACATTTTTTATGTTGGCCTTGTCAATTTCATTGAATAAGATGACAAAAATTTACAGCTGAAATAAGAATTTTTTGGAGTTTTGTATGAGTTTTGGGCTACGATTGAGATGTTACGAAGACTCAATCTCGAACCAACTCATATACCTTGAGCAGATTCGGAAGTCTTTTACCTAATTTTTCAGGCTAATGATCCAAATCCGACGGCATTTTTTTTTTTTAACCTTGTTCGCTCCTTGTGGAGCATAAGGGGAAGCTCATCTCTTTTATAAGTACCTTTTTGAGCGAAGGCTCCGATCTGACACAGAGGTGACTGCATCGAGTTGATCATCTAAGCCGTAATTATCAAAATCCCCAGTCGAAACTAGTCCCTCTTTTTTAATGAAAGAGGTTTAAAACATACATAAGATTTTCTCTCCCCTTGCGGGGATCGAACCTTCGACCCTATGCTTGAATGACTAACACGCAAACCTCTCGGCTATACGGGCTAATTGATGGGATTGGATGTCAGATAAATCTGAAGAATCCTATTTAAAACTTTTTGATTTTTAAAGTCAAAAATTATTAACAAACCGGTTTTAATTAGGGTTGATTTTTAGACAGCGGTAATAAATTCTATCAATTCTACATTCTAGGATACCAATATACATGTATTTGGTTGTTTCTTTCATTTTAAGAAATCGATTTGGCGTCATATTCAAATTGAAAAGTTAGTAGCTGCTTATAAAGAATTAGAAAGTTCGATTCGATTATATTGCAAAATGTTAAGCTTTTGTTCAGGAAGTTGATGTTATTGACACCTTTGAAAAACTACAACTAGATGTCCCGAAAGAACTGGCTGATTTATATAAATATTTTGAATCAACTTATTTTGGAAACCGAGAAAAAAATGCCAAAGAAGAAAGGCTCCACGATTTGATTTAGAATTTTGGAACGCTTATAACAGAACTATACATGGACTGCCGAGAACTAATAACCATGGAGAAGGCTGGCACAACGGTCTCCAAGCTTCAATAAAAAAACATTATCCACATTTTTACGAACTTATCGATGTCTTGAAAGCTGAACAATCTAATACTGAAAATACTTTTATCATTTTTTCAATTGGTAATCAAAATAGACGCAAACCTGCATATGTTCTGTTAGAACAAAAATTTTTAAAAATAATAAATAACTATAAACAGGGTTCTAGATTATTTAAAATTATTATCTCTTATAATTAATTACTAAAAACAAAAATTATTAAAGACATTGATTACATTAAAAATAGACGGTTTTTATAATTATCTTTATTTATGTCAAATTTGTAAATTAAAATATAGTAATTATCAAATTAATTGAGGCGAAATTTATACATGTTAAAATAATATTTTTTAAAATAAATTTTTTTTTAAAATCAACATTTTACAAGATCTTGAATTTACTTAATTGTTATTTTGGGATTTAAATCTCCATCTTCACTAGTTATTTTCTTTAATTCTTATAACTTATCAAAAAAACTACTCTCTTTTAAAAGAATTTCTTGGTCATAAAGACTTAGGTTTTAAGAAGAAAGCATTTGAAATAATATTTAATTATATCTGTTTGTACATATAAACTTTATGCTTTAAGTACAGTTGCTCAATACTTTCTATTTGTAAACGGACTCAAGCCATTAGGTTTACAACCATATGTTTACAATGAATAAAAACTGACATAAAACTAAAACTCATTTATGAAATCGTTTGTACCAATAGGAAAATTTAAGTAAATAAAATTATGTCTGTATGGTATACTTATCTCATTCATATGTATTAAGATTCATATTTTAGTACTAAAGATAAGTTTTCATCAACGAATTTTGACTCATCATCGTGAGATATAATTTCTTTAATACGAATATCCAATTTAATGATATTATTTTGCTGAATGCAATGTGCCATCAACAAAATTATTATTCATAGGTATCCATCCGTTTACTCGATCATAAACATTCAAAAGGTCTATATTAAACAATAGATCACTTGTAACTTCAATGAGTACTTGCTTTTACCATCTCAGTTTTGCTCATGTAATTACACTCTAAAAAATTTAGAATAATTAGTAGAATAATTTGTTTTTTAAGTCATTTAAAGTAATTAAATAAATCAAATTTTGGTGTAAAAGCAAGAATTTGAGGAAGTTTTAAAAGCTTTTGGATGTTATAACATTTAGTATATTAAAAAATTGCTTCATTCATAAGATGCTGATTCTTCATTTAAGAATTTAAATGTTAATGGAAAAGTGAAAAATGTTAATGACAAAATGTTAATGGAAAAGTGAAAAATGTTAATGACAAAATGTTAATGGAAAGTGAAATATTCGAAATGGTGACAAGTATTGAAAATTTAGAAGATGTTGTTGATTCGGAAAAAGAAAAAGAAGATACAGTAAGAGCTGTTTCAAACAAAGAAGCAATAGGTTGTTATGAAAAATTATTTAGTTATTTTGAAACCCATTCTTCAGATTCTGAAAGCTATGAAAGTGATTTAGATCACCTTGTTGCGATAAAAATCTGTGTGTTCAATAGAACTAAATAAAGTTATGTTCAAACTCGAAGATGTGCACAAACCACAAAATGGAAATAAGTACTTGATATTCAGATTCCACTTTTTACCAGATGATTTTAATAAGGAATTTGTGCGAAACTATATTGATGAGATCAAAATCAATGGTCTGAAACAATCTCAGAAGAAACATAAAGAGACAGTTCCGTAAAGAATAGAGTGAAAAGTTTCTTATCCAAAACTGCAACTCAACTGTTCAAAATTTATTGGTCCTACAGTACTATATCGACTAAAATGTATAATATCAATTGCTGGACAAAAATAAAAATGCTTCTTCTGCCACGACGAGGGTCATAATATCGCAAAATGTCCTGTTAATATCTAAGGTTACAAGAATTGCAACCAAAAAGAACACTTAACTGAAAAATTTTCATTGGCAAAGATACTTAAAGCAATAGAACGAACAAAAATTGATTACAGCAATCTTGCTATTACTGAAAAAGAAGAATATGAAAAATGCCAAAATGAGTCAACAAATGATCAACCCGCCTAAGAATCATGTTCAAAAAGCATGCATACTCCAGTTTTATCGCCTGAGATTCAAAAAAGTTTGGAATCTATTGACACATACTGTGTCAATAAAATTATAATATTGACACAATAAGTTAAATAAACAATATTGTATTATAAAATTACAAATGAATACAATTCATTAAAAAAAATTAATTTGGAGTTAACTTAAGTCAATTATATCAAAAGATTGCAAAAAATTTCGTAAATTAGTTAGCTTTAGATTGTGGGGTTTTTTTAAGAAATCGGAGTTCTTGTTTAAGTTAAAAATTCAAACTGCTTTGAGCTATTTTTTGGACGGCCTTTTCGATTCAACACTGGATTAATAATAATATTTGGTTATAATACCTGAACATGTGTATCTTCACTTTCAGTCATCTCAATAACTGGAGAAGGGACACGTTTTGAGATGTTATTAAAAGTCATATTATCATCAAAAAAACTATATTCCTTGTCAAAAGGTGATTGTTGGATTAATGAACTATTTAGGCTATCAGTTGGTTTATTATTAGTTTGAAGTTGAGTAAGGAAATTTTCTAGTATTGAAAAGTAGTATTAAAAAATTTCTTTCTTTATTCTAGTCTTTCCTTGTTTTTCGAAAAATCTTTTTCACCAGAAACACACAACAAGCTGGATATATCATGACAAACATTTTTATATTGATTTAAATTTTTGATTCGGAGTTGTTGGTTTTAAGGGTTCTCGTGTTGTCCAGTGAAGAATAGAATTCAAATTCAAGTTTGATACAAAATTTTCAGCCACTTTCGAGTCAGATCTTAAAGATGGTTTTAAAATTCTTTTGTGAAACCATGGTTGTATTAAAAAGTTTATTTCTGCTATAATAATAGCGTGACAACATGGTAACAAATATGATATTGTGAACTCACATTCAAATTTATCTGAATCTGCATTAATTTTAACTAAATATGTTTTGTCATTGGAATGAACATTGAAATCTATTTCACCAGCTCTTGAAATAATATATTCTTTATTTTTTAATATATTAAACTGATCAATAACAAGGTCAGCTGCCTTATCGTCTAATTGATATAAAATGTTGCTTAGCTTATCTGACTATGTCAATTTGTTTGTGCGAGTTTTAATGTCTAATAATTTTTTCTGCATTTCAAAAAAGATATACTCTTCTGTAATTTCCATTAGTTCTTTAATACTATCTGTTGAATGTGAATGAGAATTCATTAAAACTTTAATATTTCGATTATAACTCTCAAGATGGTTATTTGTGTGAGTGCCTGAAGTCGCCAAGGTAAATCGAAAATATTTTACGCATAGAGATTTACAAGAGTCACAATTTTTTAAAAAATAATTACTAAATGTTTTATCTTTTTTTACAAGTCTAATTAACTCATTCAAATTTGCTTGATATTCCTCTACATTAACACTAGAAAGCCTGAGGGGTTTTTTATACCCCTTTTTGAAAAATTTAAGCTTGAATATTATCTCAAAGATATAAAATTTTAAGAAATTACTCAAGGAAACTAAAAATAAAATTGTAAAATTTAAAAAAAAAAATTAATTTTTAAATAAATTTTATTTATTATTCTTGAAATTTTAATTTGAAATTTTTGTAATAAATCAGCCGGGCTTTCTAGTGTTAATCGAATAAATCAAAGCTTTAATGAAAGAGTCTTTATCTACCATCACAATTTTTACGCTTAATAAGTCATTAAACTCTGAGAAAGTTTAATTAAAAAAATTCAAATTTTCTGCTGTTTCGTGTCGCATCCAGCAGTATGTCACTGGTCATCCTCTACAATTGCTATCCTGTACTAATATGATATAAAGTAAATAGATCTCACAATTTAACTTGAATGTTCCATCAAGATGCACAATAGTTCCAAAATTTGTGAACCATTTCAATTGAGAACTTGTTTGAATAAAAAGCGCTTCAAGTTGATTTTCATCTCAAGGACAAAACTGATTTTGTTTTTTTTATCATCATTTTTTATGCTCTCAATTAATGCTTTAATTTACGAATAACTGGATCGTTTTTTAACAAATTATACAAGTTTAACTGCTGTTCGTCATTTAAACGACGGTTTTTAGGATACATCTTAAAAATGTCTTCGCCAATTGTATGATTATGTTTGAGATCGAAATTATTTATTTTCAATAAATTTAACTGTTTATCAAACTTATAATGAACCATAAAAGGACACTGTGTTGCTAATATTTTTTGATTAATTCTAGTTCCTTGAGTTTGTCTTTTTCTTGGCTTCCCATAGTGGAAACATGAATATATAATTGTAGAATAAATGATTAATTTAGAAACGTCTTCCTTTTCTTTAATTTTATTAGAGCTCCTAATCTTTATTGGGATAAAATTTTCATTACACATTACAATAATCGTTTAATTCTTCAAATGATAAAAAATTTATATTTGAATATTCAGGTGTAAAATTTTCCATAATTCAATTTTTTTTTTTCAAATATTTGATATAAAATTTATTAAATAAAAAAAAATTATTCTTTGTGTCAATAAAATTATAATATTGATACAATATGTGTTTTTAAAAAAATTATATTGACACATACTGTGTCAATATAATTTTGTAAATTAATAGATCAAGAATATGAAGATTATAGTAATAATAATGATGATAATGAAGATGTTGGAATTTAATCATTCATATTTTGTTTGAAGAAAAATTATAAACTGGTGGAATTTGTTTGAATTCTGCTGCGTCGAGTACACATCTCAGTTGTTGGAAGATGGCTTGATGATTAACAGGTCATTCCAACCTATTTAGATTCAGTTTAACTAAATTCTTAAAAGTCAAACGTTGAAATTCGCCTGAATTTCCTAGCGAACTTTCCATCAATTTTGTTTTTTGGTCACGTGATGACATTATAAATTTAATTTTCTTTTCAAATTTACTAATCCAAACGAAAAATTTTTGATTTGTTATGGTAATCTAAAATGAAATTTATACCAAGTTAAAAAGACAAATATAGAAATAGGGTGACACATGTTTACATAGTTGAAGCTTTATGAAAAAAAGAGGAAATAGTAGATAGAGGAGAATAGAGGAGTTGGGTATTCAATATATCTTGATTCGTTATCAATAGTTGATTGATTATTTAATCAGTTATAAATTTATAAAATTAGTAGGAATTTGATTAAGTTAGTAATACTATTAATTAAAAGCTGACATATTATCTATCTAGTTGTAATTTTATTAACTCCAATCAAGATATATTGAGTACCCAACTCTTTATCAGAAACTAATATCAAAAGGTTAGAAGTAATCCAAAATTCAGTAGTTCGTTCTATGATGAAACTGAGATATGATACTCTCTCCAACATATTACATCACGAGGCATATAATAAACTTAAACTATTAACAGTTTCAAATCGACTTTTTGAGTTGAGTAAGAGGTATGTTAGGGCAGGATTGAGCCATTCTGTTTCATTAATTGTTAAACTGGTGGAAGTATATAACAAAGGTACGTAATTTTATTTTTCTTTTATTTTATTTTTATTACACTTTTAGTTATTTTTATTTTATCTTATTTAACTTTATTTTATTTAAAATTTTTTTTTTATCTGAAGGAGTTTTAGCTCGAAACAGAAAACAAATAAATAAATAAATTAACTTATTTAGGTATTAGTTATTATTTTATTGTAATTGTGATTCTTTTTGCTTTTTTATGAAAATTTTTACTATTTTTGTGGTTTTTATAAAACTAACTTTTAAATTTTTAGATTTTTAGAGCAAATTTTCAGAAAATAATTCTTTTTAATTTTGTTTATTATAGAATCATCAAAAACCTTATCAGAAAGTCCAACTCAAAATTGAATTTAAATTTTTTAATTGAAAGAACGCAATTAAAGCTAGTGAAGCTTTTCAAACAATTCCATTGTTTAATGAAAATGAAATTTGTCAACCAGCAAAAAAAAAATGGAAGACCAAAAATAAATAGTTTTGTATGCTTCGCATTTTTTGTTTTTTTGCATTCTGCTGATAGAAAAATTTTACTTAAAATATTTTAAATATTTCATTTTAATTGCTAATAAAAAAATTTAATTGAGGAAAAGAAATATTTCTATTTGTGTATTGAATCAATACTATTGATATCTTATATTTCGATTAGTTCCCAGTTTTTCTGTACTTTGATAATTCATGTTTCTTAAACCAATTCATTCAAAAGAAGGATTTTTTTAGCGCAAAATTAAGGTTGGATTCAAAAGTGTAAAAATCAAACGTAATCAAAATTAAAATAATTTTTTTAAATAGAAATTATTTAAATTGAAACAGTAAAAGAAAGAAAAAAGAAAGTAATTCAAAAACTAATTTTTATACATTAGCGTATATCAATTAGTGTAAATTAACTATTTTGATTAAATTATTAAAATTTTCTAAAAAGCTAAAAAATAAATCAGAAAGTGTAATATTTTTATTTACAAAAATATACTAAAATTTGAAAATCATTATAAAATTCGATATGACAATTTAGAAATTATTTTTATAAAATTCGAAAAATTGGAATATTAGAAATAAAAAATAATTTATAAGAAAATTCGTTTGTAGTCGATTTAAATGCTGGTATAAGAAGCACTACCAAAATCTGCTGGAGTGCCAAGTTTAAATTTTGTTGGTCTTCCTGGAATAAATACTGCAGTAAATGGTTTATTGTCAGCTCCTTGATATTGAGAAACATCATAAGAATTTTGATTATTTTCATATTCTGATTGGGATGAAACTTGATATGATTGATATTCTGGTTGAGCTGGTTGCTGGTACTCTGGTTGAGCTGGTGGTTGATAGCTTGGTTGAGCTGGTGGCTGATAAGCTGGTTGAGCTGGTGGCTGGTACTCTGGTTGAGCTGGTGGTTGATAGGCTGGTTGAGCTGGTGGTTGATAGGCTGGTTGAGCTGGTGGTTGATAGGCTGGT
>VANL01001887.1:0-10018 GCA_006352455.1 Brachionus sp. 'Tiscar' | reverse complement strand
TTAAGATCAAAAAAATAGGTAAACATTTAAATTGCAATAGAATAACCTTTTGTTCACGATAAAACTAACTAAAGTTATAAAAAGATACAGAAATTTTAATTAATATTAAATAAAATATTGAAGATATTTATTTTAATATTTTTATTAGAACAAGAATGGTATATGAGGATTAAATTAAGGATTAAATTGTTAGAATTAAAATACATAAAATTATAAAAAAAGATTTATTGGTCTAATAGTTGTTTAATAACAATGTATTTAAGCTAAATAATTCAAATTTTTGAAACAAAATTCTTATAAATTAAATTTATGTTATTGAAAATTGAAAGCTTAAACTTTGAAAATATCAACATTGATCTCTTGATCACAGCTGAATTTTCTAATCTTGAGTAAAAATATTCAAAAGTTTTTTCTCCACTTTTTGATTTTGCCATTGTTTCAATTAAGTTATTT
Source organism: Brachionus sp. 'Tiscar' (assembly GCA_006352455.1). Classification (NCBI taxonomy): domain Eukaryota; kingdom Metazoa; phylum Rotifera; class Eurotatoria; order Ploima; family Brachionidae; genus Brachionus; species Brachionus sp. 'Tiscar'. Next base: position 9,565 of record VANL01001887.1, on the reverse strand, counting down.
TTGTTCCTTAAAATTTTTTTGGTAGAAGCGGGAGGAGAAAATCAAAGTAAAAATTGTATTTCAACTGACTTAATTAAAAAGAAAAAATGAATATTTATATTCATCATTAAAAAGGGGTTAAAGACTAGGGTGTTATAATATAAATAAAATTTCTTGAGTCATTTTTCTTTAATTTCTCATTTTAAATTCAATGGTGACATTTTTTAAATTGTAATAAAAAAGACATTTGTAAGAGAAAGGCAGCATCCTTTCAAAAATTCTTTCCCCTTTCAAAAAGCTGTTCACTTCAAGCTTTGCATTTAAAAAAATAGTATGAATGTAAATTCTTCGAATTTTGTTGGTGAATAAATTTTGAAAACTTTCTTTCTAATAAAATTTTATCATTTAAAAACATGTTCAATTTATCAAACTGATTTCAAAACCGATTTGATAAATACAACCGGTTTATCTTTTTATGAGTCTAATTTAGAATGTAATAGCAGGATAAAAATACCAAACGTTTGCCTAGGCCTAATATATTTATGTCTATAATTTTTAATTAAAAATTAAACTTAAATAATAAAACTTAATTTTATTTACTAACCCATATCAGAGGAATAGCACGTATAAATAATTTTTTCAATTTTGATTTTATTTTTTATTCAATTTATATTAATTTTTCTTTTATTTTAAGATTATTTTGTTAGAACTAAAAAACCTACTACAGTAAACTTAAATGTCTATAGAGTCACAGTGTAATACCTATTGTTGTCGAAGTACCATCAAATATTATCAATGAAATCAATTATTCAACTGAAGGCAACCACTATTGCTATAAATTTTTATTTAATTTAAAAAAAAAATTTTATCGTTGCCTATGTGTATAGAACAAATAAAATTTGCTTAAATCACGATAGATTTTTTTTCAATAATGTAAACTCAAGGCAAATACTGAGAAATTAAAGTAAATAGAGAAAACTTATGTGAGCTAAATATCGATTCTTAAAAAATCGTCTGTCTTACCTAATTCATTATTATTATTACAGCTAAATAAATCAAATATCAATGTTTTTTGAATCATACATTATGGCAAACAACATTATCTGTTTGATATAAATTTATTTATATAATTCTTATTTAGCGTCTGTTAGCAATAGAATATTAATTAAGCTCCTGCTATTACATTCTAAATTAAACTTTTATTTTATTAAATTAAAATAAAAATTAAATTTTATCAAATTATTTTTTAATTTCAAATGGTAACATTCACAATAAAACAACAATTATAAATTCTATCCACGTTGTTTAATCTGTAACATTTTACTACATTTAAGTTAAGATAAATTTTGATTTTTTTTTTTTTTATCTAACTAAAATTATCTTAAATAACATTAATTAGCTGCGTAAGAAAAATTTTACCAAAGCTAAATATTTTAGTTTAAAAATTCAGCTTTATGACTGAAAGCGTTGATTTGTCTAAAATTGGTCTTGAATGGGGCTATCAAGGAGAATTTGGTAATGAATGCTCTATCCCCTGAAATACACCTTTAATAAATTTTATATTTTTTATTTGTAAAAAAAAAAAATTTAAGCTCCTGTAAATTGGCACTGCAAGTATCCACATGCAGCAGGAAAAGCTCAATCACCAGTCAATATTCAAGACAAAGAAGCAGTCTATGACCAAAATTTGAACAAACATCTCCTTAATTTTTTCTATGAACCCCACAATTTTACAAAAATAGTCAACACTGGCTCTTCGTTTAAAATAAGTGGAGATGGAAATGCCAGTTCTTGTACCTTTTTATTTTTTAATATGAAAAATAAAACTTATTTAGAAAAATATATATTTAAGGTGTTGTTGGAGGACCTGTTAATGATGAGCATAAATTTTTGCAGTTTCATATGCACTGGGGTAAAGATGAATCAGCTGGTTCTGAGCATTTGATTGATGGCAAGTCTTTTGCAGGCGAGATACACTTTGTCAATTGGAATAGTAAAAAATACCTCAAAGACTCAGATGCTATTTTTTCAAGTAGTCATGATGGATTGATAGTACTAGGTGTTTTGGTCAAAGTGGGAAAACATAACACTGAATTTGACAAAATATTAGAGTGTTTAAATGAAATTTTCTTAAGAGATAAGAGCACATCATTAAAGCAGAGCTTGGATGTTACTAAACTATTTCCTGGTAATTTAGAAATAAATTTTTTCTTTTTTTTATGATTTTTTTTAACTAGAAAATGTGACAAGTTATTGGACTTATGACGGATCGTTGACAACTCCGCCATGTACCGAGTGTGTTAAGTGGGTTGTGTTCAAAGAGCATATTACTTTGTCTGATGAACAATTACAAAAATTAAGACAATTGTTTATTTGCCAAAAAAGTGATCAGTGTTGTTACATGTACCAAATGGTGGATAATTTCAGACCCGTGTGTGATTTAAATGAAAGAAAAATTTTTAAATCTTTTAAATAAAATTTTTATTTTATTCAATTGAGTTCTCTAAGTTGGTTAAATTTTAAACCTAAGTCTATTACATGACATGTTTAAAATGAAGTTTTTTTTTTTAGCAAATTCAAACTTTCTCACAAAATGTTAACTTATTTTCTCATAAAATATATAATAATCAAAAGTTTATGAGACAAACATGATTTTCTAAATTTTAAGGCAACATTTTAGATAAACTTTCTAGTCATTCTAGAATTTTTAGAACATAAAAACAGATGCTAATTGATTTTTATTTTCATTAAGGTTAAAACAAGCCCTTTTAAGATAAAAAAAATTTCGATTATTATTTACCTACAGTTAAGTTTGTGTTTATTGATTAGAATTAAGTAAATGTTTGATTTCTAAATTTTCTAAAGATTCAATTTAAAAAAATGTTGTGGGTTCTATCACCACTACCTTCACAAACAGCTAAATCATGTTTATATTTTACTATTTTACTAGTTTTGTTTAAATAAACTTAATCAAGAGCAAAAGCTTAGTAATATGTAAAAATTGAGTTTAAAAGTAATAAATTTTTAAAATAAAATAAAATTGATTTTATCAAAATTTTTAAAAGAGCCTTTTCTTTTCAAATTTTATATTTGAATTGGGATTAGGGATGTTTCTAATCCCTTTCTAATCCCTTTTTTTTTCAAAATTTAAAATTTAAAATTTTGAAACAAAGTCTAATAAAATCAAATTTATACTTTTGTAAAATTTAAAATTTAAAAATTGATCTCTTTATTACAAACCAATTTATTAATTTTTAATAAAAAAATTCAAATTTTTTTTGCACTTCGGTTCAATTAAGCTATTTATGTTCCTTAACACTTAGAGGAACGAATTTTTTTCTACCTTTAAGGACCGTCATAGGGTAAAAAACTTTTTAAGAAATAATATTTTTTATAAAAGTAAATTAGTTTAAGACTCCAGCAAATTATCCAGATGTCATACTACTTATTATCGAACATTTCTCCAATTGAAAAACAAATAAAGACATTTTTGATATCCCTATATCCTTATCAATCAAAATTGCAAAATAAAAAATTATTAAGATGATTTTATTTTTATTGCAAAATATGCTTATTTTCATGGAACAAAAGCTAACAAGAAAGATAACACCATTTGGTTTTTGAGCGTTAAAAAAATGAAATTTTGATCAAATATTTAACCTTGCTTTTTTGACCTGCTCAATAAATGTTTTAAATGGCAATTAAGATGTAACATAGTAGTTGGATCGACAATCTTTTCTTTTTTTTGTATAATTAAAAAAATTCTTTAAAAAATTTATCATTCACTTATTTGTTTGCTTAATATTATTTAATTTTAAAAAAAATTTTGCAATATTAATTAAGTTTTTTTTTTAACTTAATTAGTTTTTAATGTTCAGTCTAATATAAATAATTAGTCTGGAAAAATAAACATTGATAAATGTACATTTTTGTCTCGCTATTAGACTCTAATTACTAAAACCAATCAAAGAGGTAAAATAAATAATTTTTGACTATTCTTTCATTTCAGTATTTAAATGATTTGTTGGATTTTTATTTTCAAAACATCAACAAAGATGATTTTAAAATTTTTTATTGTTATATTAAAATTCAGCTTCATATTTTCATCAATTTTACCAAACGAGCAGTTGGTCATCACCCGACAAGATGAAAATTCCAATTTTCCTCTCGGGATGAAAGGAAAAATTTCCCAGATAGAAATTGAAAAGATCAGCGAGTCTTTGTGCAACAAAACCAGCAATGTGAATTAATTTTTGTCGATTAATACAAAATTATTTTTGTAATTTTAAGAATTTATGTTTGTACAAACAACTAAATGAATCCGGGTATTATTTAGTGTCTTTGGAGAAAGGAAATTTCAAAATTATGGACTTTTTGCGCTCATTTGAAATTAAGCCTCAACAAACTAAAAAAAAAAGATCTATTGGTGCTAATTTACTTGACTATTTCATACCAGGAGGTAAATTCTTTATTTGAATATAAATGTTTCTCTATGGTGAACAGAGTTGTTTAAAAGTCGCAAGTCTCAAGTCAAGTCCAAGTCCAGACTTTTTTTTTTTTTTTTCAAAAAAATTTATTTATATAAATTAAAAAAAATTTGGAATTTACAGTATTTTTCAGTATTTTTATTTGCTTCGAAATAAAAAAATGAACGCTCTTATATAACTGTTCATTAATTTGAACGGTATAAAAGCGTTCATTTCAAATATAAAATTAAAATAAGTTCAAACACCGTCCCAACAAAATTTTCCTTGATTTATCTAAATGATTATATTTCTGCGACCGTAAATAGTTTTTATGATTCTCAAGAAGAGTAGTACTTTTGAGAAAATTAAAATAAAAAAAAAGTCCGGACTTGGACTTTTTTTTTGGACTTTTAAACAACTCTGATGGTGAATAATTAAGAGTCTAAAATAAATATTTTTTTCTGAGAAAATAATTTTATAAAAGATTATATTTAAATATTCAATAAAAGGCAAATAAGTTTAAAAATGAAAAACAAAAAAAAACAGATCATATCAACTATGAGAGAATTTAATCATATTGTGGTCATATAATATCGCTAAAATTTTTTTTATTTTTAAGATAAAATTAAAAAAATTGCATTGAATCTCCTCTCCAATGTCTACTAGACTGTCACACATCAATCTATTTTCTTGGTCACTGTAAAGCAGCTTATTCTTACTATTAAATTTAAAATTGTATTAAATTTATGTTTATTTGGCATTAGCAATTTAACATTCTTTTATACTTCATAAATCTATAGGTAAAAAAAGTTAGCAAGCTTGCGGAGACGACTTTAAATGTAAGCCGTCCATGGTAGCTGCTTTACAGTGACCAAAAAAAATTATTTTTACATAAAGAACCATTTTTCCATAAATGATAAAATATTTAAACAAAAATTTCCATTAAAAATTGTGAAAAATTTAAGAATAATGTTGAGACCTTAGTTAAAAATTTACTAAGTTTTCAACATTATTTTGAATACTTGAAATAATTTTCAAAATTTTTTGTTTAGATGATCTAACATTTTCGGGATCACCTGGAAAATTTGTGTCCGAATCAGTTAGCTTTGAAATAAAAGTTTTGATTGTAACAGATGAGACAATATTGGAGCAATTTCAAAAAGATGCAAATGATAGAAAAACCGCATTTTCAAATATGGAAACCTATTATTCCGAATTGATTGATTCAGTTAATAGCTTGTTAAAAATTGATTCATCAATTAAAATATCGATCAAAATAGCTCGATATTCATTCCTCGAGTATATTAATGACTTGTATTGGTTGGCTAATTTTGTTGTCGGCGACTCAAGGCCTTTCTTTAATGGACGAGAAGTCATTAATTCTCGAAAAGCTTTGCATGCATTTAAGCACTACATGAGTAAATTAGTTGAAAAACCGGATTACGATCTTGCCATCGCCTTTACAAAGTATTTATTTTTCTTTTTTCTCTTCAAAAAAAAATCCAGGTATTTTTCAAAAAATATTTGGAAACATGCTTTAGTGATTATATTTTAGAAAAAGTAAAAAATTGTGATTTTTTTTTTAAATTTAATTTAAAGATTTTTCTCAAAAGCAATTCTAAATACAAATGTATTTATTTTCTTGTTTTTATTTTATATTTAATTTTACAAATAATCAATTATTTTTTATTTAAACTAAATTAAAAAATCAAAGTTCAATCAATTTCACTTATTATCTATTTGATAATAATTTTTGTTGCTGCCCCATTTACTTTATTCAATAGATTTGAAAATTCGCGTTTTAGTGTGTTTTTAAGTTAAAAAAAAATATTTCAGTTTTTTTTTTTCCTAATATGTCATGTCAAGTTCCAATTGAAATAATAAAAATCAAGTATGCCTCTTTATTTAACTTCATCTACTTCATCTACATTACTACTTTCTTCTTTTATGTATACTTAGTAGTAATACTAGTAGTAGTTACTGCGGACCTAACGGGTTAAGCTTATAAGAAGCTATGGTAGTTAATAAGACTGTTTCTTAAACCATTTGTCCAAGTTAATTTTGAAATTATTAATTGATTCAGAATTGACGATGTACTTGTACTGAGGAAGACTATTCTAATTATTAACTATTCTGTTTGTTAAGAAATGGTATCGTTGCATACAATTCTTCACATTTTTTCTAACAATACACTTATTATGTCTTCTTAACACTAGAAAGCCCGAGGGTTTAGACCCCTTTTTTGAAAAATTTAAACTTGAATATTATCTCAAAGATATAAAGTTTTATAAAGTTACTCAAAGAAACTAAATTTACAAATTTAAAAAATTTTTTAATTCTTATATATAAATAAATTTTATTTATTATTCTTGAAATTTTAATTTGAAATTTTTCTAATAAATCAGCTGGGCTTTCTAGTGTTAATTTCATAAGACTGATTGCGAGAAAAATTAATACCATTTTCAAAATTGATAGTTTTATATCTGTTAATAATTTTAAACAGTTGGATCAAGTCGTCTCTCATCCGCCTTATTTTGAAATAAGTTAAGTCAAACAATTCTAGTCTTTTTGAGTTGTCATATTTTCGAAGTGAAAGGATTATTCTTGTCGCTCTTCTTTGTACCTTCTCGATTTCGGAAATATCTTTTTCAAGAAACGGACACCATGAGCTAATTGCAAACTCTAGATGAGGTCTAACTAGTGCTGTGTAAAGCATTCTCAACCAAGTAATTGCCAATTTGAAATAAAGTCAATGTTTTTGAAGTAGAAGATTGTCTTGTAAACCCTTTATTACAGACAAAAATTTAGTATTATCATCGGCATATTTCTCACATTTATTTACAAAACAAGTCGAAAGGTCATTTATGAATATTGAAAATAAAAGTGGTCCCAATACTGAACCTTTTTGAACAAGACTAGAAAAATTTTTAACAAATTTCTGCATTAAGAAAGAAGATAAAGGATCAATGAAAAACAATCTAAAATTAAATTAATTATAGTTGTTTGACTAAGCGAAAGACTAATTATTATTATTATTATTTATTAGTTTAAAGCCCCATAGGCAAAATTACAAAAAAAAATTACATTAAATTCGAGATAAATTAAAAAAAAAGAAAGAAAATTGCACCAGTGTTACTAAGTAAAAAAGTTTACCCTCAAAAGATCATTTAAAATTTTATAAAAATAAAATTAAAAGTAATCCAATTTTAGTTCCATATTGATTTTTATTTGCGAGCACACAAACTTAACCGAGTCAACTAAGCGAAAGACTAATATATTCTAAGCAGTTCGTTTAAATAAATAAAAAAATCAAACAATTCGTTGTGTTTATAATTTTAAGAAAAAAAGATGGAAAAAAGAGTAATTAATTTTGGGTTTATTTAAAAAAGGTAAAAATATAAAATTAATACAAAAAAAAAATTAAAATAAAATGTTCAAAAAATCTTTGTAATAAAAATGAAAATAGTAAAAATAAATGCTTTACAATATATAAATTATATGCATTTTTTTTTAAATTATTTTTTTTATATAATAATATCACGTTAGTTTATTAAAAAATATTATCGCATATTTTTTGAAATAGTAAAAAAGAGTGATCAGCGAGATTATCAATTTAAATCGAAATAAAAAATAAATCTTTTTTTCTCTAGAAAAGACTTGTGGTATGATACCAACGGACTAACAAACTCTGTTAAATCTATTCTTTACGGAATTTCTTATTTTGGCTCTTTATGCTCAAATTACCGATACATAATTGTTGAAGATGATGGCCAAGCATCCAATAGAGTGACTTTGGCTCGACAAATTTTACATAGCATGGGGGTAAACTATGACACTAATTCATGTGGAAGCAATTTTCTAATGAGCAAACATTTGACCCAAACAAATCCAATTCTATCATCATGTTCTAAACAGCAAATCAAAGAAAATCTAATAAAAAATGGAGAGTACTAAATATTTTAAATAAATAAAATTGACTTAGAATAATTATTATTTTTTTAGAACTATTTCTAAAATGGGAGGTTGCTTGAGTTATACTTTGGAATTAGAAGATAATTTGTTTGGTCAAATTTGGAATGCTAACGAACAGTGTAAATTGAATTTGGGCCCGAGTGCTTCGTTTTGCCATGAACACTCATCCCAAATGTGCTCAGTCTTATATTGTCGCCAGTCTCTTAGCTCAAAAACTTGTGTTCCTACATCTCCTGCTGCCAACGGAACTGTTTGTGCAAACAAAAGAGTATTTAAACAACAAAAAAAAAATTATTTTTATATTAAATAAATTCTAAAGATGTGTAATAACGGTTTTTGCAAATCTAGCTGGTCTGCACCAGCCTTGGAATGTCCTTTTGGTGACGATTATGTTCAAAATGGAATTGATGGCAGAAAATTTTATGATGACTTAATTACATGCAGTGAGTATTTTGATGAAATAAATAAGTTTGGTTATAGCATTGATGGATTTTGTAATACTGATTCTGGAAAAACTTCATGCTGTCAAAGCTGCTTAAGTAAAACAATAAAATAAATTGATAAATATAAATTTTAAATTTAAATTAAAGAATATAGGGCGCTAAATTGTGCGGACAAAAATGTAATTTGTCCTGCTTTAAATGACTATTGTGCTTTTTTGCCTTGGATTAGTGAACTTTGTCCAAGAACATGTAAAAAATGTCAAGGTAAGTGTTATTTAACGAAAAAATTTTTTTTTAAATTTTCGAATTTTTAGTAACACCAATATTTTGTTCAAACGCTAATAGTTTATGTTTAAATAATGCAACTTGTATTAATATACCTCTTGACAAGAAAAATATGTTTGGATTTGAGTGTAGATGTAAAGAAGGATATAGTGGAGAATTCTGTGAAAAAAGTATATATAAAATAATTAAAATAATATTTATACAAAAATTTATATAGAGAACCCATGCATGCCAAATCCATGTAAAAATGAAGGTGTATGCTCAAAATTTGGAAGTGATGGTTACAAATGTGAATGCTCTCAAAATACATTTGGATTAAATTGCGAAACCTTGATAACTACTTTACCAGATACCACTGTTCCTTCTACTGAGACAACTTTAGTGACAACTTTACCAGATACCACTGTTCCTTCTACTGAG
>VANL01001886.1:0-10027 GCA_006352455.1 Brachionus sp. 'Tiscar' | reverse complement strand
TACCACTGAATTGAATGAAGTATTTGAGACTGAAGTATTTTTTGCATCTAATGCTTCAATAACTACTACAAAACAACCAAATGAGACATTAACTTCTGAATCACTTTTGCCTGAATCTACCACTGAATTGAATGAAGTATTTGAGACTGAAGTATTTTTTGCATCTAATGCTTCAATAACTACTACAAAACAACCAAATGAGACATTAACTTCTGAATCACTTTTGCCTGAATCTACAATTATTGTACATCCATCCAAATGTCATTATAGCATTAATTTTAATTTGAAAGATAATATTGCTTCATTTTTGGAATCTTCTGGAATTAATTTTTTGAGTATTGATTTAAAAAAAGAAAACTCATGGTGTGATGATATTCAATTTGTTCAATTGGAAATTTTACCTGAGTCAGTAACAGCTACTTTGCATCAAGATTTTGATGCTTCAAATGAAACAATATTTTTATACAATGATATAGCAAATGGATATAATTTAACAATTTTAGATGATAGCTTAATTGAGCCATTTGAATTTTTTGTTCTAAGAATTAAAGTTATTTCTTCCTCAATTCCATTAGATAGTTTAACTGTGCCAGAAATTGTTTATGCTTACATACAGGATGACGACTGTAATTGATTTAAATTATTTTTATTAAAATTTAAATAAATAATTATTATAGATAAAACTGGACAAAAAGTAGAAAAGATTTTCAATATCTTTGAACCAGAAATAGCTGAATCAGAATTGTTCTCAGCCTTCTACACCGATTCAGCTTTAACTAATCTTTATCAAATTGAGAATAATCAAGCTTTGTTCACAGATCAGGGTGGATTTTCGATTCCTCTATCAAGCATTAACATCGTGATTGAAAATACAGGCATAGCTTCCTATAAACTTCATACTGTTGAAATAAATAACCCCGAAGTCTGTAATATTGATAGTTTCACTATTCGACGTAAACAATTTTTAGATGTTGAGTACTTTGATGCCTATGAACTAAAATCATTTTATCTAAATGGTGTTGCATTTGTTGATATTGATTTCAAGAAGTTTGCAAATAATTTAGGATCTAAAGGAGATGATTTTCAAAGAATGGATATAAGAGTTTTATCAACTAAAGATGGTCTGAATATCAATCAATGTGAATTCAGAGCATTTGCACAAGAAAATTGAAAACTTCAAATTTAAATTTTTTTTTGCAAATTAAAAAACTAGGAATAAAATTTGAATTTATCCGTCTTTATAATTTTATTTAATTGATTTGGAAGAGGGAAATTATGCATAGACCAGATATTTTGTATAAAAAAACAAAAGTATTGTCAATCTAAACCTAATAAAAACCTTTATGCTGATATTTTTATATGAATTCTCAATGTATTTTAATGGCAAAATATAAAAGTAAAAGTTTGACTTCAAGTTAGTTTTAAAATTCTCTCAATGCAATTACATTTATGAATTTTATGTACTTTTTACGATTTTAAACCATGTATTTTAATTACAATTACAAGTAGAACAAAAACTTACTAAACCCATGACCAGAGTTATTTAAAAAAGTCACAAGTCTCAAGTCAAGTCCAAGTCCAAAATCAGTCAAAATCTTTTATCTTTTAAATTTTTTTGAAACTCAGCCAAATAAAAAGCATCGGGAATCTATCAGTCAGAATCAAGGACAAATAAATTCCTTCCGTTCAAGGTAGTTATTGCTGCGAAAAAATGATATTTTTGTCGTCCCAAGTGGTTATTATTGAAGCGAAGCAAGTATTGGACTTTAATAAAAATTTTTAATCTTATCAAAGCTCAATACTAGTGTTGGGTGCGGTGAGTAGCGGCCATTAAATCGTCAAAAAATGGTGTAAGCCGTTTTAATGGTCGGGTCTGAAAGCAAACCTTTAAAAAATTTTAAAAGTGAAAAATTGTTTGAGAAAAGAATTAAGTATATTAGGAAGCGTATATGCAACTAATTTGAAAATAAAATAAAAATAAAAGCTTTAAACAATGCGGAAATACAAGAAGGGTAAATATAGTTGAAAAGGTATGTACTAAAAGAAACATTATTAAAGAAAAAGTATATTTTAAATTATTTCTATCACTTTTTGATGTATGACATTCTTTGAAAACATAAGTATATCTGGTTAAATAACCTCACATTATCACAAAAATGCTAAAAAGTTGATAAATAATATTAAAACTAGTGTTGGATGTGATCAGAGCTAACCGTCCCAATTTTAGCAGGCGGGTATAGAATTTGATTAATAAAATATTAAATTTTATAAGTATTTTTCAAAAAATCATTTTTTTTTAATTAAAGATACTACTTGGAATTTAATTTTAGTGACTTTAACTAAACCCTAACAATGTCTAAATAACTACCACTAAGAACGGCAAAAAGTAAATTTGAAACTTCTGGAGCATTATAAGATTTATTTTTCTCTTAAACTATTATTATTTTAAATCCAATTGTTTTATCAATTATTTTTTTAATTTTTTATTTAAATTTTTTTTTATTAATAGATTAAAATAAAAACGAACATTTTTTAATATAATTAAAAGTTTAACAAAAATTTATAATTCACCAAATTAAAATCTTTTAAACAGTTTGAACACTTCAATTTTTTTTCAATAGAGACATTTTTATTCAAAATTCTCTCAATTTACATTCATAAAAGCGTAAATTTCCTTCAAAGAATTTTAAAAATGAAATTAATAAACAAATTTAAAAATTACTTTTGTCAAACTAAAATCATTTAGACTAATATTTTCTATAATATTAAAATGATCAGAATTGTTTATTTTAATAGACTTAACATTTTTGTAGCCAAGAAATTTAGTTAAATACATTTTGAAATCCTCAGATTGCTTATGAAAAGCTGGAGAATCATTTTCTGCATATGCAATCAAAAAAGCGATGTTATTGTCTAGCTTTACATCGTTTCTCAGCAACGGGCTAAGAAGAATCGACTCTTTCATATCCATTTTTAAATTATCATTTATATCTGTTTCTAACAATGGTCCTAAATCAAATATTCCTGACACGGAAATAATCCCTTTTAAATTAGAGGCATGAACATTGTATTTATTTTTAAAATCAGAAAATAGAAGCATTGTGGCCAAATGTCCTCCAGCAGAATGTCCGCAAATATAAACTTCCGAATTTCCTGAATTTTCAAGTATTTTAGCTATCGCTCTTTCAACTTGATTAAATATTTCACTCATGCTTGCTATATTTAATTAATTTTAATTACAAAAACTGAAATTATGAAAAATTAATAAACCATTAGGTGCAATAGTGTATCCAATAGCCACTGTTATGATGTTTTTTAAACAGAAGTTTTCGCTCATAAAACTAGAATCTTTGACACTAATAATTAAAATGTTTTATTTTTTTTAACAAATGGTCATTAGACTAAATTAACCTTCCCCATTGCCAGTACCCACCTTGACATAGATTATAATTATTTTTTTATTAAAATTGTTTATTTTAAATTACCATGAAGATAAATAAAAATCTTACGACCTTGAAAAAGTAAATATTATTTTTTTTTCTTAATTATGAGTTTTTTACCTTTAAAATTAAAGGAGTTATTTAGTTCAGACACAAAAAATGAATTAGGATTTGAATACATTATTTCAATTGATTGTTCAGGATCAGATTCGGAGAACTTAAATGTGTAAGTTAACAGTTTTTGCCTTGCTTCTTCACTCTCTTAAAATTAAATTAGAATCCTCTAACAGCCGGACTATGCTAAACTTACTTTTGGCTAGGAATTCGCCATGAGCAGAGACCACTTGGTCAACAGGAAGCCGTTTATTCCAAATTGACGGCGAATATTGTTTTTGACTTTCTGGGTTCATTATAAAAAATATATTTTTATTGATGCTAAATTAATTTCTATAAACTAAATAAATGTACATATAGAACAAAAGTCCTAAATTATCCAGGACCATCTTTTAAATTTTAAGTCAACATTGTTTCAGAATTAAATTAAATTTAAGTGGAATTTTTGCTTTAATTTAAAGAATTTTAGACAACGTCACATAATTATGAACAATTAGAATTTTAAATAAAAATTATTAAAATTTTATTAATGAAAAAAAAAAGTAGAAAATAATTTTTTGATAATTTTGATCATATTTAGATAACCATTTATCGCAATATGTTGCCATTTAAACTTTGAAAAAAGTTACAAACAACTATTTATATTTTTTAGCTTTTGAAAAGAAATTTTGATTGAAATATAATCATTGCGTTTAGTGTAGATAAATAAAAAAAGTCTAGGTAACGAGAAAAATGTTGGAAGGTTATTCTGCATTAATTCAGGTTTTGTTTGCCACATTTTTGACCTGGGCTTTCACAGCAGCTGGTTCTGCCATGGTCTTTGTTTTTAACGGATACAAACGCTCATTTTTAGATGCCAGTTTAGGATTTGCCGCCGGAGTTATGACGGCCGCTTCATTTTGGTCTTTAATTGTGCCTGCTTTGGAAGTTTCTGAACAATTATATGAAAACAAATTTTTGTCTCTATTACCAGTTATTGTAGGAATTCTGTTGGGCGCAGGTTTTGTTCACTTAACAGATGAATTTTTGCCTGACAATGTAAGAATTTGATGTTTAAAAATTAAATTTTAAGAAACAAATTAATAAAATTAATTGATTAATTTCAAGTTTATTGATGAGACTATTAAAAATCAAGAACAAAAACAAGAGTTTGATAAACCAAATATATATGATGCCGAAATTCAATCATCAATTGGTAAAACTAGCCTAGTTTAAATAAATCTTATTTTCTAAAATGTTTCAAGAAATAAATTTAAATAGTTTACGACAGCGTCCAATGGTTAGCAATACTAGCTATTCAAAGAGCAATTCTGATCAAAAAGATACTTTTGATCCTTCTGGAAAGATAAAAAATCGATCAGCTACTAAATTCCGAAAGATTTTGTTATTAATAATCGCAGTTACTGTTCATAATATTCCAGGTAAATTATAATTTTTGAAGAATAGCAGCATTATTGTAATTTTTTTTTATTTAAATTAATTCAAGAGGGACTTGCTGTTGGTGTTGGTTTTGGGGCGTAATATAAATTTCAAAATATGATCAATTGATTTCTGAAAGAAAATTTTTTTTAAGAGTTGGTAAAACAAAAAGTTCTACATTTCAAAATGCAAGAAATCTAGCCTTAGGTATCGGAATTCAAAATTTTCCCGAAGTAACATGATTTAAATAGAATAAAAGTGAATAAAATTTCTGTTTTATTTGAAGGGATTGGCAGTAAGCTTGCCTCTTTATGCATCAGGGTATTCATATTGGAAAAGTTTCTGGTATGGACAGTTAAGCGGAATGGTAGAACCAATTGCTGGAATACTTGGGACTTTGGCAGTTGGCATGGCTCAAACTATACTGCCATATGCACTTTCGTTTGCTGCAGGTGCAATGTTTTATGTTGTTTTTGACAATATTATTCCTGAAGCAGCTTCATATGGAAATGGAAAATTAAGCACTTGGTCTTGTATGATCGGATTCATTGTCATGATGAGTCTAGATGTTGGTCTTGGTTAAATAAACAAAATAAAAATAACTTTTTGTAAAATTTGTTGTGAATGGCTTTATTTTGTTTTTTCAAATAAATTCAAGAAATTTTTTTTCGCTTTTTTTAACTGAAAAAAACAATTAGTAATCTATTTTTTTATTTAACTTTTATAATGTTCTTTTAAAATAAATTTTATTTTTAAATACTCTTAAGATAACTATTCAAATTAAATAAAAAACATTTGAGAGAAAAACAGGTAAATTTAAGTATTATTTTTCTCTAGATTTTTCCAGTTCTTATTTTATCGATAAATTGTATGAATTTTTTTTGAATGAATTTGAAATTGATTTTTCAATCAGCTGCTGAAATTGATTTTTCTTTTGCCAAAGCATAATCTACTTATTTTAAATTTTTTCAAGATATTTGCTGATCTAAACTACTTATTTATCTCCACATTTAAAAAAAAATTATTAAAATGCATTTTTTTTTATTTTTATTTAACAAAAAAAAAATCTCTTTGACTATTTTAGAACTCGATTATCTAAAATTGATGGTTTTATTAGTTGAAGTAGTTTTTCCGATGGTTAATTCACGTTTTGAGCGAAACCCAAAAGAAACCAAGTATTATTTTTTATTTTGAATAAAAAATATTCTGAATTGTATTACTATAATAAACCAGTTGAAACTTAGTTTTTAGATTTTCTTAAACTAATTTATTAGGTCTTCAAACCAAAAAAAACAAAATTTGTTTTACTTTTTTTGAAAAATAGCTTTTTGAATAAAGATTTACAAGTGTCTTAGCATTTTTTTTTTAAATTTAGCAATTATCATATTGAATAGAAAATGTTTAGCTATCAAATTATATATCAGTTG
The DNA here is from genome assembly GCA_006352455.1 of Brachionus sp. 'Tiscar'. Taxonomy (NCBI): domain Eukaryota; kingdom Metazoa; phylum Rotifera; class Eurotatoria; order Ploima; family Brachionidae; genus Brachionus; species Brachionus sp. 'Tiscar'. The sequence goes on along the minus strand of VANL01001886.1, from coordinate 3,627 downwards.
CTTAAATTTCTTAGCGAATTTTTATCTTATGAGGATAAAGTCACGCTTTGTCATTTATCTTGCTCATAAAATTAAATTTAGATAAATTTATTTTATTTAGCATAAATCCAACTATTATTTTAGATTTTGAAATAAATTCTTTTGATTAAAAAAAAATGCCAGTCTAAATTTATTCAAATTTTTTAAGGTTTTAGATGCATATCGCTGATAATGTAAACCTTAGAGCAATTTTATTTATTTAAACCCCAGAATGATTGATCGGTTAAGAGATATGAGCAGAAATTTTGCAATGGGTGTTTGTGAAAATTCATTAAAATATTTAAATATTGGCTTGTATAAACAATTTTATAAAATAAATAAATTTTAATCAATTTAGTGTTAAAAAAGGTAAAATGATTAATATATCATTGAAAATAAAGATTTAGTTGATTTACTAGGCAATAAATTAGTATAATGATTGATTGTAGTCCTAAAATAAACTAGAATTTTATTCTACGCCAATTAATTTCAATTACATAATTAGAAAAAGAATTTTTATTTTATTTAGTGGAATCATAATTTTTTTATTTTTTTTTTTGAGTTTAGTAACCGAGAATTTGGTTGACAAATAAAGCTAGTTCAGCCCAAGCAGTCCAAGGTTTTCCTATCCAACTCGTTTTGATAATTTAGATAAATATTTACCAAGCCAATTTGGTTTTCCTTCTCAAAGCTCACCTTTTATTTTTTTTAAAACTCGATCTATCATGAATTGTTTATGAAATTAAATTTTTTTTTAAGTTGGCTTAAGCATAGTTGTTCTAGTATTTGTTGTTGTTATTGCTTAACCCAATTTACTGATTTTAAGTCATAAATTTTTTGTTAAATTTTTTAAAAAATAATTTATTAGTCAAAAATTTGATATTTGAATTAGTATAAATATAGCTAAAGGTTTTGTAATCTAGAGGAAAAAAATTTAGAAAAATTTTAACCTAGTCCAGATCATTTAAATTCGGCAAATAATCGGATCATTTTTGACAAAGGTTGACATAAGCATTTTTTGCTATTAAATCATAATTATTTACACCAAGATAACAAGCTTGTTATCTAATTAAAATTTAAATGTAATTTAAATTTCAAATTTAAATTTAAGTCCTAAGCAAATTTCAACAATGAGTCTAGCGCGAGTTAGATAAAATAAAAAAAGAAACAGAGAGAAAGAGGCTGCAAAAATCTGGACTATTTCGTTCAAAACTCAGCTAATGACATTCTTTTTTGTTAAATTAGAACCATAAATAAATGATTGTGTAATATCTCAACAAACTAGAAAAGAAAGAGATAAATAATCAAAATTTTTTAAAGGTACTTTTTTTTATCTTTTTAAATTTTATTGTTATGAGTTTTGATAATTTAAACAAGATTCTATTTGTGAAGTGAAAAAAAATATTTTATTTTATTTTTCGATGCATGCATACACATAAACTAAAGAAATGACAACTCTGAAACTCAAGTTATTGCTTGTTAGATAATATTTCAAGTTGATGAAGAGGAAAATATTTCAATAAATATTTGGTGTAATTTATTTTTTCTCTCTATCTCATTTTGCTCTTTTTGCCAAACAAAAAGAGCATACATAACAACAACAACAACAACAACAACCAAACCTTGCTATACCATTGGTATTTTTATAGCTATTTATCTTAAGCACTTAAATTCGCATATAAAATTAGCATCTTTCGTTTATCGTTCGTCTAAATTTCTATTTGATAATTTTAGGATTTCCGAATTTTTATAAATAGTCTCCATGGTAACCAGATTGTTATAGATTCGGTAATCACTACGAATTTAATCAACGCCCTCGTTTAAATTAACATGGGTCTTTTGTTTTAGTCTAATTTCTATAAATATTTTTTATATTTTCAAATAGCTAGAAATAAAAGATCGCTCAAGACATAAATGGCCGAATAATGGATGGACTATTTGCACCTATGGCCCTAAAATTTCAGTTTTCGCAATAATCATTTCACATTGTTGAATAATTAGTGAGATCATTGTGAAAACTGATTATTTAGCCGCTTGATACATCGCAGAGTATTGATTAATTGACAGGTACTAGCCCCTTAGTGCAACTTTTTTTTTGAAAGATCGGAAGCGGCCGTTAAAAAAATAACTGTTCTTTTAACTGACCGATAGAAAAGGTATAAATTTATCTTTTTTTTTTTTAACATTAGTTAAAAAACATAATTGATGAAATGGGTGACAAAAACTTAGACTTAGCAGTAGTCGAAACCCTCAACCAGTTCGACTTGAAGCCTTTGGGAACAGGTCCAGTATCAAGCAAGCCACATATCAAGAGACCAATGAATGCGTTCATGGTATGGTCCCGCAGCGCTAGAAAAACAATTTCTCATAGCACTCATCCACTGCCAAGTAACCAGTTAAGTAAAACGCTCGGTGAAATGTGGAACCGATTAACACATGAACAGAAGTTACCTTTTATAGAAGAAGCTAAGCGATTGAAGCTAGAGCATATGAAACAAAATCCTGGTTATAAGTATCAACCGAAGCGAAAATCCAAAAAAGGTTTGAAGATTGTCAACCATGTGGAAAGTCACAATTTTAACGTTCTTAAATCAAATGGTCAAAATTTTGGTATCGAAAGGCACGAGCAATTAGTGAATGTTGATACATCAAGTGCTAGTCAATGTAATTTTTGGTCAAATCAATCTGTTCAATACCCAAACAACTATTCATCGTTTTATTCATTTAATCCAATGTATTACAGTCAAAGTGCAAACGATAATTATTTTAATTCAATTTATAATCCTGGTCAAGATTATCATTACACAAATCCAGTTATCCCAAATGGTTTTAATTATGAAGCTAATTCTTTCAATTATCCGTATTCGCCGTATAGTGTCAATTCATCATATTCATTAGATTCAAATGCGTCCAGTTAGTTTTTTTTTTTTTTAATTTATTTTGTATATCAATAATAAAAATTTAAATGTATTTTTAAACTTTTTTTTGTTATCCAAAGACTTTAAACATGATATTAATTAAATGTGACTCTTTACTGTAAATTGTAATTTAAAGTTATCTATAATTAAAAAATGTTCCAACAAAAATTTTTATTTAAATAATTAAAAAAAATTTCTTGATAATAAGAAACGATCCTGGAGTGAATTAAAATCTTAAAAATTATTAAGTTTTTCTTCTTCATACTGAAATAATTAAAAAATCCATTATTATTTTCGACATTAGTCTTAATTATTTTCAGTTTTTAAGTTAATTATACGCAATTGATCAATGATTCAATTAGATTAGGAAAAAAATTGATTTTAATTAGCCTTGATTTTATATTATACAATATAAATTTTTTCAGCTCTCTACTCAATTAAATAAATTTTTTTAATGCTAAAAGAATTGATTAAGAGATTAAGACATATCTTTTAAATCGTTTTTTATTTTATACTTATAAAACTTATATATGTTTTTTATTTTATTTTATTTTATAATTGTTTTATTACTTTATCTTTTTTTTTTTTTTTTTTTTTTTAAATTTTAAAACTAATAAAAGGAGAAAATTGAATAAAAAAATAAAAAAAAAAAAAATAAAAAAAAAGGGGCCGTTGGGAATTTTTGGTTGGT
>VANL01001885.1:0-10035 GCA_006352455.1 Brachionus sp. 'Tiscar' | reverse complement strand
ACTCCTCTAGAATTACTCAACAGACTCGTTTAATCTCTTATTTTTTCTTATTTTATTTCTTTTACTTGTAAATATTAAAACTGATTAATTAAACTACTAACTAACTTGAAGGCAAAAGAGTTCGCTAAAGCCTTCTAAAATCAATTAATAAACTATTGAAACTATTGATAGTACTAAAAAGAAAACTTTTGAAAATTTTTTGAAAAAGCTGATGGTCAATAAATTTACAGGAGAAGTTCTGGAATGTCTATTAAAAGAGTTAAAGCAAAATGGAAAAAATATTAGTAAGAAATCGATCCTTAGGGAGCTAAACGAAATATTAGGAAGTGAAAATGATAAGATAGAAAACTTAGAAGAATGACAAAAGAAAAATAAGAAATAATCCTACAACTTCTAACAAAGGCTTTCTAAAAAAAACACAAAAAAATTTTAAAAAAAATTAATTTTTAGAATAATTTTATTTCAATTAAATGATGTGACTAACACAATTATGAAAACATTGAACTTTTTATTTATTAGGAAGACAAAACTTTATGTTCTTTTTAATTTTTTTTACATCACCGCCGCTAATTTTACTGAATAAATAATAATAATAATAATAATAATAATAATTAAGTGAAATTTAGGTAAAATAAAATTCGGAGCACTACTGTAAATTACAACTGTGTTTTATTTTTTATTTATGATAAAAAAATATGCTAGTTTTTCTCATAAAAGATTAAAGATAAAATAAAATGAGTTTATTATTTTATAACACAAATTCCACTGGGTTTATAAGATCCGTTTATCTATATAGCATATTTCTAGGAACTGCTTTTGAAAAATTTCAAAAAATTTTCGTTTGTCTAGGTATTGCAATTTTTGTTTGTTTTTTCTTTCAATGATTAAAAAAAATTATCTGTCTTTGTTAGTTTAAAAATAATTAGTAATAATTTTGAAAATTAAAATTAATAAATTTGATAAAAATCCACAAAAATTGAAATTAGAAACTGAATTAGATCTGATCAAATATGTTTGATTAGAAAAATATTCATTTTTTAGTTCAAGTCCAATCTTATTCAAATCAATCTGACTGCTAAAATTAAAATTTTTCAAATAATTTTCTTGTGAATAAATTGAAATTTTTTGTTCACATAAATTTTTATTTCTTAATTTTGAACCTTTTATTTTTGAATAAAAATATTTTGTTGCTTTCATATAAATAAAATAGAAACTATAAATTTTGTGAATAAATACGACTGTCTGCGAATTGGGATGATAAATAAATTTTGATCCTTCTGAAAATTCAATAATTTCTATCTTTTTGTCTAGAATTTCTAATTCAACACGAGATATATGCTTTTTGTCCTCTGTATCAATAAATATTGAGCAAATTAGATTGAAATACTTGCTTTTAATACAAAAAGTTGTGTTACCAGGTTGACAAGTATCAGAAACTGACACATGATATGTCTGATGATCAAAACTAGCCAAATCAAATGAGCAGTTATATTTTAAATTTAGCTCTTTATCACAATCATCGATTAAATGAAAATTGTTACATTCAGAAATATTTTTAGTATTAGTGATTAGTGATATATTAATAATTTGAAACATTTTCACATATTGACAATCAACATAGCTTAAAATCTCAATGGATACATTACGATCGGTTATTTGTTTGAAAATACACTTTGGAAATTGGTTTATGTTATCGAGGGAGATTTTAATATTTTTAAAATTATTTGAACAAAAAACCTGTGGATTCACATAATCAATTTTGTTGTATCTAATTTTAATTTCTGAATAAGTATTGTTTTTAGAAAAATTTCCAAAAGCATTTTTTGACAATGTTTTCAAGCTTGAATTTTGATTGTCCAAATACAATAGGACCAAATTAGTTAGATAACCCAAAATTGGTATAACCTTGATTGCATTGTTGTTCAAATGAAGAATTTTGAGTTTAGTATTTTTTATAAAGCAATTAAATCCTAAAGCAGATATTTGATTACGAGCTAAATTTAATTCTACAAGTTGAGTCAAATTTTCAAAATAAAAATTTTCAATAGCAGTTAACAAATTGTTGACAATGATTAAAATTTTAAGGTTTTTCAAAGAGGGAAATTTAATTTGTCTTAGAAAATTATTTGAAAAATTAATGGAACTTACATTTTCAAATTTTAAAAGATCACTTGGCTCTAAATAGTCAATTGAATTTGAGGAAAAATCAATTAAATCTATTCGAGGAATTTTGCTCAAAACAAGCCCAGAAACCATTATTGTATTAAAATAAAAATCAATTTTTTTTCCAGTAATGCAATCGATTATTTTGAGTTTGTTCCGTCCTAGCAAAATAGTATCCAATGATGGCAGATCAATGAACAAATTTTCAATTTGGTTTCCTATGAGATAAAGTTGTTTCAGTAAAGGCGGACTGTTCAAATTTATTAATGAAGAAAATTTTTTAAATTTATTCCTAGACAAATCCAAAGTCTGTAAAGAACTTAGACCAAATAGTTTAGTGTCCTCGTCTAGGTTATTTACTGCCAAATTTAAAAGTTTCAATTTTTTTAGTTGAACAAAACTTGCAGGATCAATTTCGTTTACTAAATTACCACTCATACCTATCTCTTGCAATGATACTAGATTAGAAAAAGTCCAATTTTGAATATTTTTCAATCGATTTCTACGAATATTTAAAAATTTTAGATTTTTCAATGATGGAAAATGAATAAATTTTAATTCACATTGCTGCAAATTAACAGTTTCTAAATTTGTCTCATTTAAAAATTGAATTAGACTAATATTTCCTATTTTGCCACTGTTAAACAGAATTTCTCTTATCTGTGTGCTTAAAATAAATTTAATATGTTTAAATTCTGTATTGGTAAATGACAATTCAGTGATGTTTGATAAATTTCTAAGATCTAAATTTAAAGCAGACACTTTTACTCCAGCTAAAGTGATAATTTTTACTCCCAGACGATTAAATGTTTTGAAGTAATTAATAACCGAAGACTCACTAATGCCAATTCTAGGCTCTAATTTAACACGCTTGATTTTATTTTGTAAAAGATTAATATTTTCATCTGCCAACAATGAATCTAAATTTTTGACATTTTTTAAATTAAATTGACTTATAAATTCAGCACTTGAAATTGATACTAATTGAGCCAAATCAAATTCTTCTTGATTTATGGTGAGTGATTTTAGGGACAAATTTTGAAAGCTATTTTTTGGAAGAATACTATGATCGTTCAATACAACTTGAATGTTGGCTAAATTGATCATTAACTGTGGGTTACATGAGAATAAACATGCTGATCCATTTTGATTCAAATTTTGACAAATTTCCAAAAAATCATTTGCCTCTAGAGACATAGACTTTAATGTGATGAGAAAAAAAATAAACATTTTGCTTTCTAAATAAATTTTATTCTCAAAAAAAAATTAATGTAAAGCCTTACTAATGTGAAAAATTTGCTTAATGCTAATTCGTAATTTAAAAAATGCTTTTAAATAAAATAATTTTTTGATAAATTTTCTGATAAATGTATATGATTAGATACAATTATATTTTGATATGATTTTTAAGAGCAAATTGATTCTAATATAAATATATCGAATTTCAGGAAAATTGTTTTTTTAAAAAATACAAAAATTAAAGGAGCAAAATGTCACTGTCTGTTGGGTGTTTATAATTAAGTAAAAAAAAATGTTCCTAAAAAATAATTCAAAATGAATGATTTATTAGTTTTAAAAGATTAAGTAATTCCTGACTGATTTAAAATTAAAAAAAAAAAAACTAAAATAAAAATTAAGATTTTTTAAATTTTCCTTTTTAATCTCTTGTTTTTTAAAAAATTTCAAAAATGATTAAGAGAAAACAAAATAAAACATAAAAAATATTCAATTTTTTTTTGTTTAATTAATAACAATCGAATCTGTTCACCTCTAGGTAAAATAAAGCGTGGCCATCTGACTAAGCTATAAAAAATATATTTTAGAATTTGCAAAATTCTAAGATAAATGAGATCATTTAGTTTAACCGCCATTAAGATTTTTTAAAAATATGAAGTCTTGATTCTTGCATTTATTTAAAATAAAAATGATAATAATCTAAGAAAATTTTATTCTAAAAATATTTAAAATTAAAAATGAAAATGAAGGAAACATTCAGTTTTAAACTTAATTATTCATATTCTAAAAATTTCCACTAAATAAAAAAGCAGAAAATATACAGCATGGGACATGAAAAAGAAAAAACATAAACAAGAAATTTAGTTTTTATACCTTTTATATTAATTATTTTTTAATTTATTTTAAAAAAAAATTTGATATTTCAGTTTCCAAAATTTTTGAAATCTAATGTAATTTAAAGTCCTAAGTGAATTAGACATAAGAAAATTTTAATGTCGTATTTAATTTAAACTAACCATAAAATTAGGCATATTTTGATCAAGAGATTGACGTCCGAATTAGGCCGAATTTTATGCTTAGTTTTGAAAATTTAATGAAATAAATGGAATAAAAATTTAATTGTAATGCTTAATTCTATAAATTTTAAATTAAAATTTTAAATCACATTTAATACATGTCCTTAAGTCACAAATTTATGCATAAAAATAATTTTTTTTAAATTAAAAGGATTTGCATAAGATTCATTCATACGAGAAAGTATCATTATTAGAGTGCATGAACAAATTTGACCAGGCACATATATGAATTACCATCAGCTAAAACGTTATTAATTAAGCTTAAAAAAATAATTTTTAAATTTTTTAAATTTTTAAAAGTATTTATTTGAATAAAATTAATTTGATCTTGAACAGTGATTACTTCAGTATTTTTTAATAGCTGTTTATCAAACAATTTTTCAGATAAATTGTATCTGTAAACAAATAGATGAAGATTTTTTATAGTTGAAAAAAATTTCATATGTTATTTTTTAATAGTAATCAATTCTCATTCTAATTTTTTTTATGAGAGCAAAGACAATTTTTTTGTTAAAGTAAAAGTTAAATTTAGGCTTTACTTTTGGAAAATATCACAAATTCAGGGTATTTCTAGCAAATTATAGATAATTTTAATTGTTATAAGATAGAAACTATGCAATAAACTCTAAAAGAAAAAAGGTTGGATTTGGGCTTTTTTTTCTATAGATAATTTTTTTATTCGTCAAAAGCTTTTTCCCTTAATATTTTTACATTATTAAAAAAAATTTGAGCAAGATTGAGAGATTGAAATTTGATGATTATTTTCTTTTGCTTTATTTTTCTTTTATATAAAAGTAGATTATAAAAAAAAAAATTGTTTTTTATTTTTTTTATTTATTATGAAAGGTCTTTTTCTTTGGATTATTCTTTTATTTTTCTCTAGCAATATATTTTATTGATATATATTTTATTGATGAGAGATAAATGCCTAAAATCAGTCAAACATTTTCATTTTGAAGGAAACAATTTTAGTGGAGAAATTTTGTACATTAAAAATTTTTATTCATTTCAAGAAATAAAATTGGAATGCATCAAATATAATGTGAAAATTAAAGTATACCAGGTAGTCATAATTCCTAATAGACAAACAATCTTTTCATTTGATTTGTCTTTGATTAGTCAGTTTGTTTTTCCCAATTTGTTTATAAATATTGCTAATATCAAGGCGATTGATGTACAATCAAGTGGATTTAGAAGATATTCCAACAATTCTTTGAACATCTTTACTTTGTCTTATTCAAAATTTGATATCTATTATCCGAACAATTCTTATAATTGTTCTCAATTAAAATTTAAACATGGTGATCTATTTGGCTTTTTTGAAAATGTTGATTTTGCCACTTTTACATTCACTGTCAAATATAAGACAAATTTATGTCCTTTAATATTTAAAAATTCCCAAATTATTTTTCTTGAGTTATATGGCTTGCCAGATGTTTTTCTTATCCGAAACATACTTACTTTTAAAAAATAACATATGAAATTTTTTTCAACTATAAAAAATCTTCATCTATTTGTTTACAGATACAATTTATCTGAAAAATTGTTTGATAAACAGCTATTAAAAAATACTGAAGTAATCACTGTTCAAGATCAAATTAATTTTATTCAAATAAATACATTAAAAAATTTAAAAAATTTAAAAATTATTTTTTTAAGCTTAATGAATAACGTTTTAGCTGATGGTAATTCAAATTGGTTAGAATTTATTTTATCAAATTTTTCGCCTGTAAGAATACAATTATTCGGACATGAGGACTCATTGTTTTCAATAAGAAATTTTTGCTTTTTTCAAAATATTCCACTTAATAGGAACATATACTTTTACATATATGTGCCTGGTCAAATTTGTACATGCACTCTAATAATGATACTTTCTCGTATGAATGAATCTTATGCAAATGTAACATGCTCTAATTTTTACCAAAACTCTTGTGATATGATCAAATTGGCGGCACTCTGTGACACCAAATCATTTTCTAAAATTCAAACTATTAGCCAACTAGATAAATTGTATGTATCTGAATATACCAACTTTATTTCTGTTATTTTATCCTTTTTTTTCACATTTTTTGGCTTGATTTTAAATTTATTTAGTATTTTTATTTTAAAAAATCAAAACCAAAAACAAAATAAGCTTTGTAATTTAATGCGCATGTCTTCTGTTTTGAATTCAACTTATTGCTTAATTAACTGCGTGCATTTTTTTAGTACATGTGTAAGTTACAGTGGCGTTTATTGTTCACAGTTTAAAAGGTTGAAAATTTTTCAATATTTTGAAATTTATCTTTTTAATTTTTTGGGCAACATAATCAAATTATTGTCAGACGTATTTTGTATAAGAATTGCTCTTAAAAGACTAAAACTCATACAAGATAAGAAAAAATTAAAATTTTTCAATAAAAATTCAATCAAACACTTATCAAAGATATTTTTATTAATGGTCATAGTTATAAGTAATGTTGATCAATTTTTAATTAACAAAATAAATGAGGATCTTTTTGCAAAAACAAATCACGACTATTACAATTTTCCAACTAGACTTATAGTCGTAAATGGTATTTTACAAAGCAGCAAGCCGTTTGTTTACAAACTTTACTATTTTTACTTTATTTTGTATTTTTTTTTCAAAGATATTTTTATTGTGGCTATTTTGATAGTGTGTGATTTAGTTTTTTTTATTAGATTTAAAAATATTTTAAAACAAAAGAAAAAAAACAACAATTTGAATGCACAGATAAATAGACAAACTAACTTGAAAAAAATTAAAAAGACAGAATTGAGAATATCATTTAATATTTTTATGAATCTATTGCTATTTTCTTTGTTTCGATTAGGAGAATTGATAATTTCAATTTTTATTTTTAAGCAAAATTTGAAGGGAGATCTTTGCTTAAAATACATAAAACTTTGCGGCAATTACTTAGAACTGGGAAATATTTTTTATCTAATTAATTGCTCGACAATTATTGCAGTTTTTTACAATTTAAACACAGAATTTAGAAAAGAAATTAAAACATTTTTCAAATACTTTCAAAAAGATAAAATAAATTAATTTGTCAGCAAATTTCTGATAAATGTCAAATATATGATCGCATAAACAATATTTTAAATTGAAAATATTTTAAGTATTTCATTATTGTTCACTACAACAATAAAAAATTAATTTTTCGTTTTTCTATTAACTTGAATTGAAAATTTTTTGGCAATTTTAAAAGATGGGTATACGAGAAATTTAGATTTCATTAACATTTTGTTTTATCATTGTTCGTTTTTTTTTAAAATGCGCTCAATTTAAAAAGACGCTTCTACTTTCTAATAAATATTATTTTCTAATATTTATTTTCATTCTTTAATATTTAATTTAGACCATTCAGTCTAAAAATGATTTTATATATCTAAATACCATTGATGGATACTTTTATGCAGTAGATAAAATGGTCAATTAAAGAGCAAGCAGTATTAAATTTTCCTAAAAATTATGAAAAGTAAAGCCATGAAGCTTGTTTGAAATTAAAATTAAAATTTTGGAATATGTTACAAAATTTAAAAAAATTCAGATTACTATTATTTTAAATTATTTCTTTAAAAAAATGATTAAATGATAAAAAAAGGTAATTTATTAAAAAATATGTTTAAAAAATTTAAAAAAAAAATCAAAAATGCATTCAATATGATGATTAAACTAGTCTTTGATGAATCTTTAAAAAAAGCTTTTATTTCTTGATTATAAGAAACTGATTAGAGATAATTTTTTTATTATCGAAATTAATTTGTTCTTTTTAAATTGTCGAAATTTGTATTGCTGTTTTGTCCCATGCTTTCATCACCATTTTTTTCAATGCCTGGATTAAAATCATTAATATTTTCATGTATAAGTCCAACTTAAACATCAATTAACTTATCTTAGTCTGGTATGACATAAGCTATAGTTTCAAAAATTGGTAAATGTTTTAATCAAATCGTATTTCTAGTCAGTGTACAACAAATTTAAATTCTTGCACTCTGTTTGCATAAATTAAACATTTTCATTTATTTTAATTCCTTTTTTTTTAACTAAAATCGAAAAATTGTAAAATTTAATAAATTATTTTCAACAATAAATAATTAATCTGAACATAAAGTTATTATTTTCGAAGTACAATTAACAACTATTGGCAGGCAATAAAAATCTAGTAAGACTTATTTTAACAGAATAGAAATCTGAGCCATTTTTTAATTTAAAATTCTTACTAAAGTATAATTAATCTAATATAATTTTAGATTAAAAATTTAATCAAATAAATTCATTGTCATCTTTCTTAATTTAAAAAAAAAATAAGCAAAATTAAATACAAAATATGCACCATATTTGAGATAAAGGGTCATTATTAACACTCAAATTAACAAAATGTCAAAAATGACAATACCAAAGGAAAAAAAGTTATTACTAATTAAAATAGTTGTTCTTGTTTTTTTTTACAAAATTCATAAAGCCTATTTTGATACATAACTTTGCCAAATTTTTTTTATTAAATTTTTTTTTGGCAAATTAATTAACTTGATAAATGAATAAAATAAATTAAAATTTTTCTGCAAAAAAAAAAGTTTACTAAGATTATCAGTGGTGTCATTTTTGAAACGTCATTTACTTTGTCTACTTGATGTTTAATAAAACAAAATGATGTAACATAATTTGCTTTTTTTCTTCGATTTATTCTTCTTTAAAGATAAAAAAAAATTTAAATATCGAGACGGCAATTAGCCCTTAAAGCTCGCCAGGAGTTAGAAAAGTACAATAAGGGCAAGATTAAATGATGGTAAAGAAACAAGTATGTTTAAGAAAATTAATTTTGAACAGAAAATGGTGTCGAAAATGATACCGGCGGTAATCTAATGTAAAAAAATTCTAGTAATTTGAAACTTCTTCAACAATTGAAACTTTTTCAGCATCTGCTTAACGAGTTTAAGTTTCTAATATCAAACTTAAGTATTTAGAGTGTTAACTTTGACTGATTAGTATAATATTCTGCATCTATTAAATTTAAATGAAAATTTTAATTGTTTTTGGATTAAAAATTATGTATGAATTTAAAGATTAATAACTTGTCAATAAATAAATTTTTTAATTCTAAATTAAAACTATTAAAAATCAATAATTAATTTTTTTCATTTCAAAATCAAAAGAGAAAAATTATTTTGACTAATAAAATTAATTTTTATTTGAAGTTAAACTAAAAAAAAAGTTTATTTAAAAAAATTTAAACAAATAAACATTCAAGTAAAAATTAAAATTTGAATTGAAATAAAATTGAATTTTTATTAGAATAAGGATTATTGGAAAATGAAAAAAATTCAAGTTATATCAAATTTGGAATAAATAACAGATTAAATATGTAACATCAACACAAAGGCTATTCACACCATTCATTCCAACTAGTGCCATAAGTACCAAAACCCATCATGTATTTATCATCACTATCGTAGCCTTCTAAACCACCATAATAATCACTATAATCACTTTCTTTTTCACTATCTGTTTCATCATCAAAATAAAAGTTTGACTGACGTCTTCTTGTGC
>VANL01001884.1:0-10035 GCA_006352455.1 Brachionus sp. 'Tiscar' | reverse complement strand
TTATAAAAAATTTATTATACATGTTTTTAAAAAAAAAATAAATATAAACAATATTTCAAGCCTTATTTTAAAATTAAATCTTTTTTTTTTCAAATTTCAAGATAAAATATATAAATTTTACAATAAGAATATCAAGAAAAAATAAATTTTTTAAATTTTACTCGTTTACTTCATCATTTAATAAACCCATGTATTCATTTGGACCATCTTTGAGATTTTCTAGAACAACTACTTGACTATCTTTTGCTCGCACTCTACGCTTTCTGCTATTCAAAAGTCTTTCAGTATAATCTGCCACTGTCACCATATTCCGCTCTTCCTCGGCAATTCTTTCTAAATGCTGGTATTCAATTTGATCGGCTAAAACAAACATTTCGCAGTCATCATCACAATTATTAGCTACTTCAATCAACATTTGATCGTTGTTTGGTTGAGCTTGATTAGCCTGGACATATTGAGTCACACTTAAAAGATAAATTGTAAACACAATGTAATTATTATTTGGATTAGAATTTAAAATTTAAAATACTCGTCTGTTAAAACTTGTCTACAAACAACGTTACGAGTCCAATAGTCCATACTATCAGAAAAAATGGTGCCCTGTTTGCTTGGACTATAATGACGATTTTCAATTAAGACTTTTACATCACCATACCGACGGACCCTTGACAAAGCAACATAGAGCTGCCCGTGTGCAAAAACAGGTTCTGGAAGATAAATTGCAATTTTATTAAAAGTTTGTCCTTGAGACTTATTGATAGTCATAGAAAAAGCTAATTTAATGGGATATTGCACTCTTTCTAATGCTAATAAAGTAGGAGCTCTTAAGTCTGGACTAAATTTATGTTTGCTAATAAAATAGCGATTACCACTAAATCTACCAAACAAAATTTCTACTTCAATAAAATGATCCCTTAGTTTAATTATTTTAAGGCGAGTTCCATTACAAAGTCCTTGATACAGTGCAATGTTTTTCAAAAGCATTACAATACAACCTTCTTTAAGCTCCAGAAAATGAGGTGGATAGCCGCTTGGAACCTCTTGATGAAGAACTTCAATTGGTAATAAATCGGCAATATCTTCATCGTCCGTCACCAAATGATCAGCACTCAAATATGTTTGACTTGGTGCGTTCACAATACCAAGACATAGAGCATTAATTCGATCAGCATCTTTGTTTAAAGGAGTAAGAATAGCCGAATTATGTTCGTTGTTGATTAAATTAATTGCAGTATTTTGAGCTTGTCCAAAAGCAAACTTAATAAGTTCATTTGTGCTGCGAGGAAGCATAATTTGATTTGGCATGCGAATATGATCAGGATGACAATGATCGTGAGGTTCTTCAATACCATTCCCAATACGCATAAGCCACTCAGCAAACTCTGGATCTTCATTAGCGCGCATATTTTGAGTCAGTTTAAATTTTTGAGTCAAAGGCCAGAGTTCCTGCGAATTTTTGAAACAGATACAAACAGATTTTGCAGAGTTTCCTCCAGCTACAATAGGCAATGTTTGTCTAAAATCTCCGGCAAACACAACTACCTTTCCACCGAAAGGAACATGAGTCTGGCACAGGTCTCTTATTATCCGATCAACGGCTTCAATTATATATTTGTTACACATACTTACCTCATCCCATAGAAGTACTTTAGCATTTTTTAGCTCTTCAAATTTGGGTCCAGTGTGATCCCATGTTGATTGATGATCGCAGTGTAAAGGGACACTAAATCTGGAGTGAATAGTTTGGCCATCTTCTAACAGCGATGCAGCAATACCTGTGAAAGCTCCTGGAAGTACTATTTCATTTATTGATTTAACAAAGTAAATTATAGTCTATAATTAAAAAAGATTTAATATTAATTTCATTGCAATCTATAATTTTTTAATTAAAAAATTGTTTACTTCGAATAAATAGGTTTTTCCAGAACCACCTGGTCCGTCTACAAAAAACATTTTGGCTCGCAAAGTTGGATCATTGACTGCATTCATTATTTGTTCAAATATTTCACGCTGTGAAAGATTCAAATTTTCAAAGTGAGCTTGAAATTTTTGTGCGTATGTTTGGTTGACTTGAATGTCATCTTCATCTTCCCAGCCAGTCACATTTGCATCTGGATCGGAAAGTCCAGTTTGAGCCCAGTCACCGTTGTTCACTCTGAATAAATATTTTATATGCTAATAAAACGTTTTATTTAACTTTTTTTAGATAATCAAAAAATTTACATTCAAAGCTTTTGTATAACGAATTTCATTTGAATTGAAATGAAAATCAAAAGACAATTCATTTTTAAATTCCTCCCAAAGCTGAGAAGCTGAGGGATTAAATAGCTGACCATGCATACAAATAATAGCAAACATAAAACGGATTTTCCTTATATTTGTCTCAGTAGCAACTGCTTCTCTTATGCAGTCTCTCCATATATTTTCATTTTCAATGAGACCCCTTGACACTGCGGCTTCTCGGAATGTTAAATACACAATTCCATTTACAGTCCTCAACTCTTCAAAACTTTTTGGACCTATTTAAAATTTTTAATACTTAAAAATAATATTGACTTAAATTTAATTACCGCGAACATGCATTAAAAGTGTTCGAATACAGAAAAGTTCTATATTTTTAGGACTGACCGAGTAAATTCTCGTTAGCTTCTTGTGTGAAACATTTCTTTTACGTTTAGTCCATTTTCTTAAACCATAGTTAAAAGAATAGTTGATCGGAATTTCTGTATAAAGATATTGATTGGCATCAGGATCAGTCCGATTTAATTCAAAAAATGCCATAAGCATTGAGTTCTTTTCCAGAGCTCTTTCTATTTCTTCATGTGCAGCGCCATTACGAATATAAATCATATTCAACTCAGGCTGATGAACTTGAAGACGTTGTACAGAATGAGACATGGTAATCAAATCATAAGCATAGAGTCTAAAAAAGGCCTCAAATGAGCTTACGAATCTCCCATCAACAAAATGCCTGATTTCATCATAATGCACAACTTCCATGCCATCACGATTTTCAATTAATATTTTAGATAAATCGTGTCCTTTAAACACATATTTGAATAAATATTTTACATTTTGAATGCTTGAACACCATTCAACATTGATATGCGATTCATATTTCAATAATAAATATGGATTATAAGGAACAACACGAGCATTTGTTATTGCATCATTCATAGTTACAGCATCTACTCTTCTTCTTTTATATTTTGTGTATCCATTATCAACCATGACTGTCACATCAGAAGCTACTTTTGGAAATTTTCTTTTGCAAATCTTTCTTTCATCCAAACAGCGATCATCACATCGATGAATCATGTGCTCCACTACCAATCGATGTAATTTAGGATGAATTTCTATATTGGGCAGTTCAGCCCATATTACTTGATCCAAAGTTTGACCATCATGAATTGTGTCCTCTTGTTTAAAAAATAATAACATGTGAACATGTGGTAATCCCCGCTTTTGAAATTCAACTACACTGACATAAGCTTCTACAGCTCCTAATATCTGCCTTTCTGTAAGATCTTTTAACATTTCTTGATATTTAGCATAAAAAACTCTAACACAAATATCAGGTCTACTTGTATATGGCAAACCATTCAATTCACGTTTAATTTCTGGCCATTTTGGATTAGCTGTAAAAGTAATGAATAGATCCGGTTTCCCAAAATTTTTAACTAAAGCCATTGCATCCAAATAATTTTGTCGCATATACCTTTCTCCACCTACAAATGTTGAGGGGAGAATAAAAAAAGATCCAATACTTCTATCGTTCTCTCTACCAAATGTTTGCAAATGATCCATAAGTCCTTTATAACACTGAGCTCTTAGCACCTGCTGATTTTGCTCCAAAAAATTCAGGCGACTTTTTTCCACCTTAACATAGGCATCAACTATATATTGCTGAAATAATTTTGATGTTTTGAAAATTGAATTGCCAGAATTAAACCTAAAACTCAGTCGGTAAGCGTAAAATTCACGAATAGATATTTTGCCTAGATTGCCAGTTCGTTGTACTGGTAAATTGTGAGTCATTTCTGGAGTAAAACCCATACTACCATAGGGAAACAATAATGGATAACTCAATGGATCCACCAATGGATTGCAAAAATTTAATTCACGCAAATCTTGACCATGAGGTTGGACAGTCACATAAATATGTCCGGGAAAGCCTTCAGAGTCAGCTGTAAACACTGCAGCAATTTGACCACCACCTGTATGGGTATTATATCTATTGACTGTATAATCATGACTCAGAGTTGTCTGATCTGCGCGATATAAGTGCATTTTCAAGTCAAAAGTATTTGTGGGACCAAAAGCTGCCGCCTGGGCCTCCAATTGCTGCTTATAATTTTGGTATTGTCTCACTAACGGATTGTGTTGATTAATAATTTCCTCTAATCGGCTCAAAATTATTTCGTCAATATAATTCACATTTATGTTTGTGTTTGACAATCTTTCACGGTGAGCAATATCCGTGTCCAACATATAGTATTGTCCACTTTGCATATGAAAATTTTGATTGTCTGTTCGTGTAGCCGGAGCGATTCGATGGTATAATCTACCATGAATTTTGTACACAAAATGATTTCGAAAATTTCTTATATTTTCGTCTATTGTCGCCGAAATGGCCGCAAACGATAATAAACTATTATAATTTATAATATAATCTTTAAAATTTCTTGACATAGCCACTTCAACTGGATTCATGGCGTCTGGAGCGAATAAACGATTATAATCATCAGGAAAGTCAGGAACCATCTCAACTTTTACTTTGTTGTTCATGCAACATTTAGAAACACTTCTATTACGCTCAAATCCAAAATAGAGAGCCCCACAATGATCACAGATAAATTCATTTTTTTCTTGTCCATCCAAAACAATTACATGTCCACCAAATTCTCCAAGATCAAACCGCTCAATGGGTTTATCAAAAGCTACTTCTCGATTTCTATAGCCAGTACAATGATTAACATGATAAGCATTGCGGTTATGGTAATCGGGGTCGTTTCTAATATTGATTAGCTGTTCAGTTAATTGAAATTGCATATCCTCATGACAGGTTAGTCTAGGTGAATGAGGCTGAAAAGGTTGATGATTCAGATGAATTGAATAATTTGATTCACTTTGATCAATATTGTTGATATTATCTGTTTGATTTGCCGAATCATTTGAACTACTTGATCTGAACTTTCGTCGACGGGAGACTTGATTTCTATAAGTTAATGGTTTCCGTCTTCTCTTCCTTGATCTATTGATTGAATTAGAAACAGAGGAGAATGTATCAGATTGTGTCGAAGTGATGTAATCATTATTTGACTGATTAATTAAATTCAAATCACTGTCTGAACCAAAAGAGATAACAGTTGAATTAAATCGATTATTATTTTCATTTAATGAATTATATTGGGATTCAGACCCAATACCTAAAAATTCAGATTCATCTTCAGATCGATTTAGCTCATTACTAATTTGAACAGATTCATTCTCACCATTTACAAAACTATGCTGAATACTTAAAGCTTGGGACAATTGCTGCGTTAATGAATTTTCAATTTCATTTAACATGCACAATTGCTTAGATGAAGTTGGCGCTTCTGAAGCAACTGAGGGAAAAATATAAGCAGAATTGTTTAAACTGGATTCATTTGAACTAAAATCAGAAAATGAAGTTTCAATAAACGGTTCAACATGTGTTATTTTTCCGTCTTTAACGGCAATATTGTAATGACAAATGAGTGTTTTATATGATATATTTGCAAATTCTATGCTTGGAAATTCACTTCTGAACAACTCGACTAAGCGTGTATCCTTACGTACACAACCTCTAGTTTTTTCAATCTGTATTAAATTCAAAGCTTGCTGAATAAACTTAGAATGCACAGTTGTTAAATTGTATGATGTTTTTCTACCTCGTTTGGCCACTAAATTAAATAAAATATAAAAATCAATAAAAATTAATTAATAATTTTTTTTATCATATAAATTAAAAAATTTCATTAAATTTAAATTAACTAAAAAAAAATTAAATAGTTTTACTCAATAAATTTTTTTTATAATAATGATTATAATTTTTTTTTTTAATTAAATAAAATTTAAATCTACAATGATCCACCGATAACATTTCTATAATTCATTATATTTTTTTTTCAAAAAGTAAAATCTATTGATACAAAAAATTAGATAATAATATCTATAAAACAAAAAAATTTAAATAAATCTGTTCTAATGCTAAAAGAATATTTAAATGAATAAAGATATTTTTTTTATAATGTAATAAATTCAAGTTTTGTATTAATTTATTCATTGATTAAGTTGAAAAAATCTTTTTTAAATTGTATAAAACCAAAGATCGAATTTCAAAATTTAATATCATGAAATAGTTAAAAAAAAAATGTAAAATATAAAAATAATTTTTTACCTTGTTTATCGTTGCTATTTTGGTCAATTTGTTCGAAAAATAAACTCGTATTCGGAAGATGCTGATTGGAATTATGTGAATTCTGTTCTATCACTTGATCTTGTAATGGTTCATCGGATTGTTGATTAGGTTGGTCGTGTAAGGTTGCAACTAAAATTTCCAATAATATTCAGTAGATAACTGATTTATAAAAAAAAAAAAAGAAATTTACTTAGTTGAGTAACTTTGGTAATAGTTTCGATAGGAACAACACTATTTACATTGGTAAATGAGGAGAGTTTAGAGTAACTAACATTAAATCCGTATTCTAATGAGAACAAAACAGGAAGATTTTTTTTCAAATTTAAACAATTTGCCTTAAGCTGTTTATACGCTTCATTAATAAAATAGATCATTTGGTTGTTAAAATGTAACTTTGGTGCCATTTTGTATTAATTATTATTTTTTATTCTTTATATCAAGAATTGGGTAAAAATAAATCAATTTACATTAAAACATTAAATAAAATTTTTTTTTAAAAATTACATTAATTTAAAATAAAGTTTAAATATTGAGAAGTATGAACAATGATTAGAATTTTAAAAGATTCAAATAAATATTGAATCCTTTAAACAATGATGGCAATTTTCAAATATAAGGGATTAGACATTGAATGCATAAAATAAAAATGGGAATTTTTATAAAATATGGGACTTAAAAATTTCGATCATAGATAAATTATTCAAATCTAAATTTGGAATTACCCAATTTTAAAACTTAATAAATTATGTATTAATTTTAATTTTTCTATGACTTTTAAGTTTTATCCAAGTAGAGATCAGAGATTTTGAATTAATTCAAACTTTTTTAAATTCATTATTCACTACTCACTCGGCTGCGCCTCGTTCGCACTGCTTTTAGATTAAGTCATTTAATTATTAATAAAAAGTCACATATTTTGACATTTTTGACCTTTTTTTTACCAAATTGGCCCAAAGTTAAAACGAAAGTTAAGATTGGCTTTGACTCTTTGTCTTTTTTTCAAATCTTTAAAATTAATGGTTAATTACGTTTATTAAGGACTAAAAAAAATTAAAATTTTTTTTTTTTTTTTAAACATTATTTATTTTTATTTATTTTAATTTAAAAATATTTTCGAGTACAGCCCCAATTTAGTTAAAATTGGTCGGCAGTTTTTTCTATTATTAAACTTTTTATTTAATTGATAATTGTAAAACACTTATTTAGATTAAATAATTTTTGTACAAAATTTAAAGTTAAATTAATAATCTTAAGAGCTTAAAATTATATTTTGAATTTGCGACATTTCTCCTGGGTTCGTGGATGCAGCTTGGCTGCGATAACAATGCTCGCCTTCGGCTAACAAAATTTGGCAAAAAGTTTTTTGAAAGTAGAAAAGAAGAGTGAGCTCGGCTTCGCCTCGCTCAATTTTTTTTTATTTTTTTTAATTAAATTTTAACATTTCTTTTGCTCACTCGGCTGCGCCTCGCTCGCACTTCAATTAATTAAATAAATTTTTTATTCAAACTAAGATAAAATTAATTTTTTTAGTTTATTTTAATAATATTATTGGCTTAAAAAGAATCTTGAAAATTTATTCATTAAAAATGCCCATTTTCTTGCATAATTAGGTCTCCCTGTCATCCGACTCACATATTTAGTATTTCATTTTGTAGATCTGATCGAGACAAAATTAAAGATATCTAATATTAATATTTTTACATCATTTTGAGAGAATTAAGACTACCCAAAGTAGCCGTTCCTCGAAATCCTAACTTTGTGACCTCACAGAAGCAGTCTTTCATGTTCAAAATCTAAAAAATACATATATTCAAATAGATCTAATCGAGATCTACAAATTAAGATCCCTTTTGTCTATATTTGTTAAAATTTTTTTTCAAAAGTTCATTTTTCGGGGCTTTCAAGCCTCAATTCCCTATCTTGTTCAAGTCGAATAATTTTTTTAACAATGTCACGTTTAGTTTGGCATCGAATGCTATCGATTGATCTAGAATTTGTCATATATAAGATAAATTCGAAAAAGAAAATGACTTTAAACCTTGAAATTCGAATGTATATTTGTGTAACTTTATGTCGAGGTCACATAGATTTGGCGCATCCTGTAAACAAACCGACCATATCAGCTTGTAGATTGTCAAAAAATGAACAAATTATTATATTAAAATATATTTTTGCTCGAGTGGTCACTTGTGTAGAGAGCATAGAAAAAGAGCATGTTTTTTTGTGTTTTTGGCAATTTTCTCATGCCAGCTACATCAGTTAGACTCAAAAAGTATCTTGTTGGAATACACTCGTCAAGAGCTATCCAAAGATACCCTGATCGATAAAATCCTATGCTCGGTTCAAAAGATAGCCTTTCAAAAATTGAGCAAAATTTTTGGATAAAGTTTGCCAGCCCACAGCTATGTGACCAAAGGTGCTAAATTACGCCAAAGCAGCGATAGCACTATGGGAATCTTAGCTCTATTGAATGAGACCCTTAGGTCGTGTGTACGATGCACGGTCATTCAGATCGAATGCGTTCATGTTGAGCCCTTTTTTTTTCTTGTCAAATTAAATATATATAACTAGACTCTCTATGTCGGGCCCAAGGCCCTCCCTCCCTCCCTCCCTCAAATCTAATTTAACTCCTTTCAATATGTAAGAAAAATTCCTTTTGTTTTTTTTAATATTTAAAACTTTATAAATAAATAGAGAAGAGTTAATGGTAAACGTTTAAGATCTTTTAACAATGGTTTATAATTCATTTTTGAAAGAAATTTAAAAATGATTTATTTAACTAAATTGTTTTTATGTTAGGAAATTTTTTAAATTTTTTTTTGTAAGAAATAATAGAAAAACAGTTTTTTTTTCATTTTTTTAATGGGCATCCTAAAAATTGCCGCGGCAATTTTTAGTCTGCCCGTATAGATAGTCTTGATTTAAATTTTGTATCTGGAGCATTTTATTGTATTTAAATTTGGTAAAGAGTTAATGGTAAACTCTAAAAGATTTAAGCTACTTCGAAAATGATCTAATATTTTTGTTTTTTTTCTTAAAAGTTTTTAATTACAATAGTGAGGATATTACTTTTGAAATAGATGCAGCTTCGCTGCTGAAATGGTGCTCGCCTTTGGCTCGCAAATGTTTGCCCTAGAGACTATGAAGAAGTGAAAGCTCGGCTTTGCCTCGCTTTCGATTATTCCTTATTTTTTTAATTTATTTTGTTAGGTAAAATATTGCTCACTCGGCTACGCCTCGCTCGCCTATAAGTCTTTACTTTTAAATTTATTTAATATTATTTGGTATTTTAATGTTTTTCCTCGCTAAATTCTATCTGTTTCTTGCTTTCTTTATTTTTTAACTGCTTAGAAGGTATTTTTCACAAAACATTTACTTAAGATAATTTTAAAACAACTCAATATGGGTATCAAATTAAAGATCTCATTGAGAGCAATCGATTGATACCCATTTTTTTATATTTTGGAAATATTCTAAGTGATTTAAGACACTTTTAAGTAGGAATTCCTCGTAAAAAAAGCTTTTTGAGCCTGATAAAAAGTGTCATTCAAGTATAATTTCTTAACAAAACATATATTTGGATACATTTC
>VANL01001883.1:0-10038 GCA_006352455.1 Brachionus sp. 'Tiscar' | reverse complement strand
ACTTATTGAAAATTTTTCATTTATATGCTTCAATCTTTTAATATTTATTTTTTTTCAATTTTAAATTTTTAAGAAAATAATTAATTAAAAATTATTATTTTTTAATTAATTAAATTTGATTAATTTATTTTAAGGATAAAACTGATTTATTTTTTTTATCTTGTTTAAATAACTGGTTTACCTGAGAAAAATTTAGTTTTGGTAAACTTGTTTTTTTTCATTAAATAAATTAGTCATTATTTCAAAAAAGCTATGCTGTTTTTGGTTCAGAAAACACTTGAAATGAGAAAAAATAAAAATATATTTCCAGTTTTAATCTGTACCTTGAAATCTAGTTAATTTCTTATTTGATTTTTTTTCATCAACAAAATGACATTTATCATAATAATTTTAATTCAACAGACAATAATTTAATGGCTGAAATTTTTTAAATTAAATTTTGACGTTTCTAAACAGAAGATTCAGTTTTCATTTTATCTAAAAAAAAAACAAGAATCAATTTCCTAATACAATAGATATCGCTGGGTAAAAAAAAGCTTTCTTTAACGTTTCTTAATTGTTTAAATATTCAAACAAATTCATATAAGCATAATTTCAGTTAAGATTTCGAAATCAATAAGACGCTAATTTTCAATTAATTACCAATTTATTCTTAAAATTATTTTTTTTGTTCAAATTTATTGATATAAAAGAGATATTCAGGCAGTCTTAAAGCAAGTTTTGATTACTTTCTCAATTTATTTTTCAATAATTATTTAAAATGAAACCTTCTATTCGCAGAGTTTTCAAATTTTAATTAAAAAATATTAAAATTGTTAATAAAAAGCTGAATTATGCTGTGCCACTTACTCCATATAAGTTTTTTGCTATCAAATAACTTAAAAGTCTTAAAGGAAATGTTCTTATTGAGCTTCGAACCATTTTTTATCATAATGTCTGCTTTTATTTTTAGATTTAAGCAGAGTCTATTTTAATTATCATGAAAACAAGCTAAATAAATCAAAATGATTAAATATTATGTTGAGCCAGAAGGAATAGTTTGACTTAGTTTTCAAAAATGAGTTTTAATAAAGCACAAAATCACTGTTTAATTTAGATGTAATTACGTAAGCATCAAGTGCAAATAATTCACTATCAAGTGTCTGAAAATCTCTAATTATCTTAGATTGGCATTAGTTTTTCTTTAACTCATTATCACGAAAATAAGTATTGCTTAATGTTCATTCTTTCGAGCTGAATGGAAATAATTTAAATTTACTGAAAGTCTCTATATTAGTTATTGAAAAATTGATGTATAATTTCAAAATTTATAGATAGAATTTTTTCTATTTGAATTTGAGATCAATTTAGAAAATAATTCCCAGTCAAATAATCATGTTTTCAAATAAAATATTGCCATTTTTTTTATCAATTATATACTCATTATAAAATAAAATATAATTTTTTTTGGGTTAATTTTTTTTTCAATATATAGATATCACAGAATGAGTGCTGCAACGAATATACTGGATAAAGACTATGTGAGTGTACCATTGAACCAGGATTCAAAAAATCTAGAATTCTATGAGGTTTGATTTTTGTCAAATTTTAATTTATAAATTCAATTTTTTTTTTCAAAGGACGATGAACACAAACCACTAGCAAGTTTTTTAAGTAATATGGTTAACTTTGAAAGTGTTATACCATCTTCTGAAAATACAAATTCCAAGGTATTTATTTTAAATTTTATAATCTAATTATTTTTTTATAGAGTTACATTATTTTCGCATATCTTTGTAACTAAATGACTGAATGAATAAAATTTACACTTTTTTTTTTATTTTCAAATTTGTTTTAGCATTAAATAAAATTTTTTTCCTAAATTTTATTTTTGTGTCATCGATCATTGATAATAAGTCACTTTATTTTGATTATTTTTTTTTAATCTAAATTTATAATTAAAATGTGTCATAGTGTACAAGGTTCACTTAAATTTTATTTATAGTAAAATTCATTTTATAGTAAAATTCATATTCAATTTTTAAAATTTAATCTAGAGAAGCTTTAACTAGGTTCATAAAAAAATCAATCAATAAAAATAGTAGTATAAACAAATTTGATTAATTTGTTAAATTATGAAAATTTTTTATAATCAAAAGTAACAAAATGTAATTTTGTGTAACTATGATAAAAAAATGTTAACACATAGCTATATAAATTTTATATGGTATTTTCTTTTAATTACACATATAAAACATTGTCTCCAAAATTGTAATCATAGATAGTGATTGGACTGGGGAGTTGATATGTCCAAAAAACATGCTATGTCAAGATACAATGACTTTCTGACTTATTGTTTCTTATTAAACATAGTATTGGGGATCGTTTGCTGCAGCTGCTGTATCCCCATTTTTTGGTTAATAAAAGTTTATTAAAAAAAATTTAAATATGTAAATTTAGTTTTTTAAAATTTAATATAAAATAAAAAATTTTTTTCTAAAGTTATGTAAATGCAAAGTTGTAACATTAGTATTTCAAAATCTTTGCAATTTATTCTGTTTTTTTTTGTATTAAATTTCACAAAATCCAATTTTTGAGTAAAAGAAAAATGTCTTTCTCCATGGTCATCAATAAGTTCTAAGTAATTACTTATAGAGCTTAATTACAAGTAAAAGGGTTTTTTAAAAATTCTAATACTCAGCTAAGAAAGTATATTTTTTGCTCAATTTCAAGAATATTTAGTCAGTTTGTAATAGTACTTTACATAAGTTTTTGAAATGAAAGTCTATTTTTGACAATTAAATGAATGTTACCAATTTTCACTCATTTTAGTTAAATAAATTTAATCATTTTTAGTATTTTTTTTTTCAATCAGAAATCTAAAATTAAAAATTATTTAAATTAATTTATATCTGCTTATTTTCAGGTATTGTGAATTCCTAGAACAAAAAAGAACAAAAATACTTCCTTTTTTGATCAAATAAAAATTTATTAAAATAATATATATTTAAAAAATTACTGCAAATTAATGCAACAAAATTTGTTTTAAATAAAAAATAAAAACTATTTTCTTTTTTTTAGGTAAACCAAATCATTTATCAATTTAAATCTTACGAATGTCTTTGTAGTAGGGGGCGCATGTTTTAACCCCTTTCATTAAAAAATGGTTTCGACTGGGGATTTTAATAAATACGGCTTAGATAATCAACTCGATGCAGTCACCTCTGTGTCAGATCGGAGCCTTCCCTCAAAAGGGTACTTGGAAAGGAGATGAGCTCCCCCCCTATGCCCCGAACAAGGTTTAAAAAAAAAAAAAGATGCAACAAAGTATTTGTAAATTATAATTTATTAAAAAAGGAAGAATTTTTGTTCTTATTGTTCTAGAAATTCACAATACCCAGAAACAAAAAAAATTATAACTTATGTTCTAATGTTCTAAAAACCTGTTGTTTAAAATGAAACAAAATGAAACAATTGTTGTTTCACCTACTGCGAAAGTCTAAAAAATCTGTTTGAATGTTTCAAAATTTCAAGCTATTTAAAAGTATTATAAATAAAGTGCAATTGGTTTGCACATATTTTTCACACTTTCGCAAGATGAAACATCTGTTGCTTCAATTTTTTTCATCAAAAGAGGAATTTTTTTAACATTAAAACAAAAGTTATTAAATTTTTTGTATGAAATTTCACAATGCCTTTTTTTTCATGGAATTAAAGTTAAAAAGAAGAGCGAACTCAAAGAATCGAATAAACTCCTCCGGATTTTGATTTTTAAAATAAAGCTTTTATCTTGTTTTGGTGAACTATGATTTTTTTTTTTCACTAAAATTAAATTTCTTAGCTTAATCAGGAATTTTTATATTACTAAAAATAAAAATAAAAAATATTAAAAATTTTTTTTTTGGTGAAAAATCGATACTTTGATGCCAAATTCTTCTACAATAAATGATAATAATATTTATACTATTTAAAAAATTCCAGAAATTTAGATATCTAGACATATTTTTCAGACTGAGAACTTTCAGAAAATTTACATTTAAATGCTTATTAGATAAGTGGTCTCAAAAACAACTATTTTTTACTTATTAATAACAATTTGACAAAAATTTACATTTTTTTTTCATAGCCAAAAAGTAAACTCGGTACAGTATTGGGTGTTTTCTTCCCATGCGTTCAAAACATATTTGGTGTAATCTTGTTTATTAGAGCCTCATGGATTGTTGGTATTGCTGGCGTTTATCATGCATCACTAATTCTCATACTGTGCTGCTCCTGTGTAAGTAGAAAAGAGAAAATTAGAAAAATTATCTTTTTTTTAAACACAAATTTCAAATTTATCAATTTTTTTTTTCAAATTAAACTCTTTGGAAAAACTTTATGCACTTAAAAATTTTTACTAATAAAAAAAAAAACTATAAGAATTTTTAATGTTGTTTTTTTAATTCTTTAATTAAACAAAAATATAATTTGGAAATTTTCCAGATAAGTAAAGTAAGAAAAATTTAAAAAAAAAAAAAAGTATTTTTGAAAATACTTAATTAAATTTTTATTAATTGATTTTAAAAATTTGTGTTTAATGACAAGAGATTTTTTTGTCCATAAACTATTAATTTGTCTCTAAATTGAATTCTAAATAAACTTAGACATTGTTGACTGCTATCTCGACCAGTGCAATAGCCACTAATGGTATAGTTCCGGCCGGTGGTCCATATTTCATGATCTCACGTGCACTCGGTCCGGAATTCGGTGGAGCTGTAGGAATACTTTTCTATTTCGGCACCACTGTCGCTGGCTCAATGTACATAGTTGGTGCTGTTGAAATATTTCTAAAGTACATGTGCCCTCAGTTTACCATAATTGGCGACATTGAAAATCAATCAGATGCATCTCATAATTTCCGCATCTACAGCACATTCTTACTTATTATAATTGGTGTTTGTGTCTTTATTGGAATCAAATTTGTCAGCAAGCTGGCACCCATTTCATTAATTTCAGTTATCTTGTCTATTTTATGCATATATATTGGAGTTATCAAAAGTGCATTTTCTCCTCCAGATTTACCGTAAAGCAAACTTATTTTTTTCCAAATTAAACATTTTTAATTTCCTTAACAAAGAATATGTGTATTTAATGAAACAAGACTGATCAGATATGAATCATATGTTTTAGAAGAACAGAGCTATTGTCACAATAAAAAATACTGCATTGACATAGAACGAAATGAGAGTTTCATTTGTCCATTATGGAAAGCATATTGTGGACCATACTATGATGCATTAAGCAAATCTGAAATTAAGCGTCGAGAAACTAATCAAAAAGAGTACATAGTCAAGGATTTTGCAACTAAAAAGTATGGACGTTTGTGTCGCTTTTTTGAAATGCAAGATAGCATCAAGATAAAACAGGGAATACCAGGCATGTCTAGTAGTGATCCTATTCTATGTAAATTATTAAAATTTTAAAATTAAAAAAAAAGAAGCAAACATTTTTTATTTTTATACCAATTAAGCCAATTATATGCCTAATTACATGGATGAGGATGAAGTTTATCCAGGTGAAAAAGGATTGCCAGATGTGGAAATTTTAAATCAAGATTTGACTTCATTTTTGATTTTGGTTGGCATTTATTTTCCTTCTGTTACAGGCATTATGGCTGGCTCCAATCGATCTGGTGATTTAAAAGATCCATCTAGGAGTATTCCAAGAGGAACTATTGCTGCTGTTTTGGTCACATCGTTCATTTGTAATATATTTTTTAATAAGCTCATTTGAACAAATATTCCTTGATAATTAAATTCTAATTCAAGTCTGTATTCAATCCTAAAGCTTGAGGTCTTATTGAATTTTAGATTAAACAATTAATTTCTGAAAATAATCTTCTTAGTCTAAATTTTTTATTATTGAATTTATTTTCATTTAATATTTGCTTTGTAGTTAAAATAAGATTTTTTTTAGAAAATATTTTTTGAATTAGTTAAAGCTCTACCATGATTAAACCATTATTTTCAAGTACACAATCTATGTCTCTTTTGTTGTGTCATTGAATAATTGTTGAGTTCCAAATTATTTATTTAATTAATATCTCTTTTAGCAAGCTCTGACAATGGTATTTAGTTTTCATTTATTAATAACCAAAATAATTGAAAAATTTTGAATTTTTTAAAAATTTTTATCGAAGGATTTTGTAATACTTGATAAAAAATTAAAAAAATAGAACAAAAATAAATAGTAGATCTTCATTAGTTATGTAAATTCAACACAGTGCAACAAAAAAAGTTGAATCAATATTTACTAATGTGTGCAAAATGCACTAAAGCCAAATTTGTCCAAATTTAAATTGGAGTGTTAATTTTTAATACTTAATTTTCTTATTCTATCGCTAATTTTATTTATTTAATTTAATTTATTTTTTACAATTAAAATTTTATAAATTCTAATTTTATTTAAGATTAAAGATAAACACGAATTCTGATTTATATCAATTTGAAAAAAAATCAATAAAAAAAAAAAATTCAAAAGTCAATTATTTTGTGTCACATTCCAAGCTTTGGCCATTTTTTTCTATGTGGTTTCGGCTTTTGACCCATAACTGAGTCAAAAAATTTTTGGCAAATTGAAGTTTCTGATCAAAATTTATCTTTTAAAAAATTTTTAAGAGTGTTTGAAATGATAAAATTTAATGCAGAGACGAATTATCATGTTTAGCAAACAATTTTAAACCATAACTGAGTGTTGTTCATAATTCTGCATGCAGAAATTTTTTGCAGAAATGTGCAGTTATAAAATAGTAAGTTTAACTTTGAAAATGTGTTTCTGATAAAAATTTAAATTCTAATATAAAATAAAAAACTGTTTTTTAAAAAAAAATTTTGAACATAATCATTTTAATTTGATCATAAACTTCAATTTGCCAAATTTTTCTGGAAAAACCGTTAGCTTTTGACTAACTACAATCGTTTTTTGGAAGTTATGATTTTATCTTCATCTTGGTCACTTTCTTCTGGTTCAGGTCCATCAATATTGTGATTTTTATAAATAATATTTTCAATTTCGATTTCAGTCTGTTTTCAAGCTCAAGTCACAGTTCTTAAAACTGTTCAAATTTCGTTCATTAACTGTCAGTTAGCAATATGTTTCAGATTGTCGTGATGCTGTTTGTAAGGAAATTAAATCTTGGTTGAAATTACTTCATTTTCTCTCAATAATAAGTTCTATTAATAAGTTCTATTATGAGATCTGAGATTATGTTTTCTACTTTGAACATACAAACAAGCGTCGTTCACGAGATTCACTTTCTCTAAACTATTAACAATTTTTAACATTTGAATAAGGTAGCCTCTCTGCCTTTTCCTTTTCTTTTTAGCCTGTCAGTATAACTTAATGTTCTCAACACAGGGAACAGTTTAGCCGCTCTTCTTTGCTCTTTTTTCAACTTATTTATAACTTTTTAGCTTAAATAAGAATAAATAAAAAATAAAAATCATTTTGTAAATCATCTCTTG
Source organism: Brachionus sp. 'Tiscar' (assembly GCA_006352455.1). Taxonomy (NCBI): domain Eukaryota; kingdom Metazoa; phylum Rotifera; class Eurotatoria; order Ploima; family Brachionidae; genus Brachionus; species Brachionus sp. 'Tiscar'. The sequence continues at coordinate 2,557 of VANL01001883.1, read as the reverse complement.
CATTATCTTTAAATTAGGAACTGACCAATTTGATTTTTTTATTTAAAGATATTTACTTCTATCTTTTTTTGTGTGTTAACTTAAATTTCTTAATTTTTCCTAAAAAATTTATTTTAATGAAAAATTGAATTTATTCTCTTATTAATTAGATTTTAATTAGATAATTTTGAAAAATTTTTTCGTAGCATATTAATTCATTTTTGATGAATTTACAAAAAAATTTCACTTACCCATAATTTATAAAATACTAAAACTATTTATGACATAATTGCTGACGTATTCTATAAAGGTTTTTTTTTCTTTTTTTTGAATTTTTGTTCATTTATCTAAAAAAAAAAAAAAAATAGTTGTAATTTTTTTCTTTAGACATGTCAAATGTTTTTACGTTTGCTGCATGTGTTGACGGCTTATTGCTTAAAGATAAGTATGGTGACAGTATAGACAAAAAGCTGGTGGTTGCCATTCTGGCCTGGCCGAATAAATGGGTTATAATGCTAGGGGCTTTTTTTTCTACGTTTGGCGCAGGTCTCCAAAGCCTTACTGGTGCACCAAGGCTCTTACAAGCTTTAGCAAAGGATGAAATTATACCATTTTTGAAACCTTTTTCAACAAGCCATCGTGGCGAACCGCTCAGAGCTTCAATGGTGACTCTAATATTTTGTTGGTTTGGTATCATGCTAGGAAACGTTGATTATCTCACACCACTCATTGCCATGTTTTTTCTCATGTGCTACGGTTTCATTAACTTGGCTTGTGCTCTCCAGACTGTTCTCAAGACCCCAAATTGGCGTCCAAGATATAAATATTACCATTGGAGTCTATCAGTCCTAGGTCTGTTTTTATGCCTGCTTATAATGTTCATAGTCAAATGGTTATACGCTCTAGTTTCCATATTCATAGCTATTTTAATATACAAGTATATTGAATTTAAAGGGTAAGTTACGAAAATTAAGAATATAAAATAAGACCAAATTTTGTATCTCAAGTGCGGAAAAAGAATGGGGAGATGGCTTACAGGGCTTATCGATGAGTGCAGCTCGATATGCTCTTCAGAAGTTGGAGGAATCACCGCCCCATGTCAAAAATTGGAGACCACAATTTCTTCTAATGACTAAGTGTCTAATTGACAAATCTGGTCAAAAATCTGAAATAAATGAAAATTTAGAAAACGATATAAAAATAGAAAAACCAAAAAGTTTTGCTTTTGCTTCCCAACTCAGGGCTGGTAGGGGTTTGTTTGTTACAGCAAGTGTCTTACAAGGAGATTACTTAAAAATTTCACATTTGGCCAAAGATTGTAAAAAAGTAAATAAATTAATATTTTTTTTTAAAATTAAATTTTTTTTAAACATTTTTTATTTTGCAAGAAATTGATTGAACAAATGAATGAGTTTAAAATAAAAGGCTTTTGTGATTGTTTAGTTGCCAAAAAAATTAATGAAGGAATCTGCTATTTGTAAGTAATTAGTTGTATTTTTTTTTTATTTTTACCTGTGATTTAAAGTATCGATTTACATTTATACATTTTCATATTTTAAGGTTTTTTGTGAAATATTCAAGAAAATTTTTTATTTTTAATTTTGCTTACTGAATAATTTGGGAGAGTTTTTTTTAAGTTTCTGAAATTTTGAAAATAAAATTAAAAAATTTATTAATTAAATTCGGAAAAAATTTTTTTAAAGAGTTTTTGGTGTGGAAGTTGATTTTGTGATAATAAGGAATCACCCTAGAAAAAAAAGTTATTTTATTTTAAAATATTTTTAAAAAATATGTTAAATTTCAAAATATTTTTTTTGTCCCAAAATTTACAGTACCTAAAAGATAGGTGAAAAAATGGACTTTTTTTCTTTTTATCAATAGTCTTCAAGTCAATAGTTTTTTAAATTAAGTAAATTTCAATATAAAGTGTTTTCATATTTTTATTAAATTAAATTGTTTATTAAAAATATAAAGGATATAAAAGCCATATAATTATATCTTTTGGCGATAGTCTAATTAGTGAACAAAAGTTCACTAACTTGTGATCTAAAAAAAAAAGAATAGAAGCATAATTAAATGATCACTTTTTTTTTTTGCTAGAAAAATAAGTGAACTTTTCAAAAACAAGTGAACTAAAAAAATAGCTTTTAATTAAATATGCCAAAACACCAAATCGAAATTAGCGAAGTCATGTTAATTGGAGAATTTCAAAAAAAAGGTATTCTAACAAATCAAGGCTGTTACTTTTGTAACTCAAAACTCGAACTAGTTGGTAGAAAAAGAGATAAAAATAGCCGCGTGCAAGCATTGTTTAGGTGTACCAATACAGGCTGTCAAAAATTTCAAAGTGTTTATAGAAATTCTTTCTTTAATTTATTTAAAACTCCGATGCTCTTGGTAGTTGAAATTATATATTCAATCATCATTTCCGATAGTTGGTCTTCTTATGAAAAGCTCAAACAACTAAATTTTGGTCACCTGAAAGTCAACCATAAGTATGAACTGATGAAGTTGTAAATCTATCTGAAACTATATTAGATCATGAATCAAAACCTACTAAACCGAACTCATTAGAGTC
>VANL01001882.1:0-10040 GCA_006352455.1 Brachionus sp. 'Tiscar' | reverse complement strand
CGCAACCATACCATTGCCGGTCCCAAGTCCGGATGAGAAAAATGGGAGGGCATGTCTCACACAGTCTCAGACACACTTTTTATATGTAATTTAAAATCAAATTCACACTTACTAACAAATAAATGATCTTAAACAAAAAAGATTTATTTTATTTAATGGTATTTGCTGCCTCAAGAATGGTAGTGAACATTTTATCTGTGATTCAATTGACTCGATGCAATTAAAAGTATGTCATTTTTACTTTACATCAAGCAACCAGTACATCAAGTACTTAAACAGTCAATTTTAATGCCATTGTATAATTAAATGTGTCAATAAATTTTTCTTTGCCCAAAGGTGATATTGTTAGAGGAAGCTGGAGTAATTTGATTAAAAATATTGAAAGATTTTTTCAAATTGTAACTTAACTATTTATTCTTTCTTCGCTGAGCAATCAAACTTTTTAAAAATATGTATCCTTTGACTTAACAACGAAACGAAACATCTATTCAATTAAACTAAAAATTAAAATTTTCATTTAATGTCAAAAATCTCCACTTTATTAATATCTAATTAATTTTTTGTACTCATTTTTAAGAAATATTTTTATTTGTAAATAAAATTCTAATTTTTTGCTAATTTTTAGAATCAAAAAATTTTTTCATTGTAACAGCAAACTTAATTGCAACAGAATCAAAGAGAGTTTAAAAGAAAAAAAATTATTTTTTCTAATAATTGTTTTATTATTAAAGATGAGTCTATTGATTGTATCAAATTATTTTTGAAAAATAAATAAGACAAAAATATGGTCGACATGTGATACATTTTTTTAAATTTGATTATTTTATAAATGTTTCAAGTTAAATCGTCATCGTTTTGTTCAAACTAAAGTAAAAATCTTTGATTAAAAATTTAAAATTAGAGAAAAAAAAAATATTCGCCTAGTTGTTATGTCATTTTTTGGTAGTAAACTTTTCGGTTATGGTACAGACTCGTCTACGGGCGGCTCAAACGTCGAGTCGTCTCTTACCGGAGTTGAAACTGTAAATTCCTTCACTCATTTTTGAAAATAAATTAAAAAATTTTTATCACTAATCAGATAGAACGACTTTGCGATCGTCTTCAGTCTTCGCTTTTAATCGAAGACAGACACGATGCCTTGAAGACCATAAAATCTCTGTCTAAAAAATACAAATTAGAAGTCGGCACTCAAGCCATGCATGTCCTGATTGATGTCATCAAACAAAACAGGTACTTGTCTTATGCTAAAAAAAAAAAAAATTTAAATTAATTTTTTTGTTAAATAAAAAATTTTTAAATAAAATTAAAAAAAAAAAAAATTTTTTTTAAGCACAGACCCTGAGCTCATATCGCTTTCGTTAGACACATTGTGCAACATTATGAATCCTTCTGAAAGCGAACAAAGTATGACCTTGACATTTATGGACTAAATTAAAATTTTCAAATCAAAGGTTCAAATCTACCGGCCGATTTGTGCACCCAATTCACCGAAATGTTCATCAAAGACTTGGCCAATTTAGCACTCTTGTTCGATTTACTTGACGAATTTGAGTTTCAAATTCGATGGTCTTCTGTCAAGCTAATAAACCAGCTAATTTTGAACCAAAGCGAACAACTGCAGGACAAAGTACTTCAAATACCCAGAGGAGTGTCGAGAATAATTGACTTGCTCAGCGACAGCAGGGAGATTATTCGCAATGATGCCATTCTAATTTTGAATAACTTGACCAAAATAAATGCCAATATTCAAAAAATAATCGCGTTCGAGAGTGGATTCGACCGCATAATGGAAATTATTGAAGGCGAAGGTAGTGTACTCGACGGTGGGGTCATAGTCGAGGACTGTTTTAATCTATTGTTAAATCTATTGCAAAAAAATTATTCAAATCAAAGTTTTTTCAAAGAGGCTAATTATATTAAAAAAATTTGTAAATATTTTGAGCTTAGTGGCTCGGATGACACAGCGACAAGCTGGACACAGCAAAAAACCACTAATTTAAGTCTTTTGCTAAGACTAATTCAGTGTCTAGTCGCGCCAAACAATCAGCAGCAAATTATAAACGACTGTCAAAAAGCCTACAACCACTTTGGTCTTTTGCACAGACTTTGTGTATTGTTAACATGGCCAGGCGTTCCGTCGGACCTTCTCAGTCAAGTAAATACCTATACTTAATAACTAGGGTTTATCTAAAATCAAATTTAAAATTTATTAAAAAAAAAAATTTTTTGATGCATAGCGCTTTTTTGACCTTTAGAAAAAAGAGCTATTTAAATTTTATTTTTTTATCAGACTTGATCAGTCTAAGTCAGTTAGACTTGAAATATTTTTAATGTCTTTGGATCGCATTTTTTCAAATGTTGAATAAAGTTTGATGTATTGTTTGTTAGAAAAAATAAGTAAAAAAGTAATCTAATTGCATAAAATACTTTGAGAATGGCTTTGACTAAAATCTAATTGAAGAATAGGCTGAATTTTGAATGAACAAGTCTTGATAAGAGGATTTGAACTAGTCATCATTAAAATATTTTATTTTTAAAAAAAATTTTGAGGAAAAAATTTCTAATATAAAAAAAAATAAAAATTGCTTGAATGAAGCAGAGTTGTTTTTAAGTCACAAGTCTTAAGTCAAGTCGAGTCAATGACTTAAAAATTTTTTTTTTTTTTAATTTTCTGATTTTAAAACTAAAAAATAAAATCATTAATAATTTTTATTAATTTAAATAGAGCTTTAAATAAATTTTGCTCCAAGACAAATAAAAGAGCTTTTTATTTTTTAAAAATTTCAAAAATTTTTAATAAATCATGTTTATTTAAAAAAAAAAATTTAAGTCAAGTCATAACTTTGACTTATATTTTTTTGACTTAGAATTAAAGCTGTGACTTAAAAACAAGTCTGGAATGAAGCCAAGCGCACATTAGGTGACTTCTTCTAACTAAAGTTTATTTTTTTCAAAATAAAATAAAATGTTTTAACAATTGTGTTAGTCACATGATTTAATTGAATTAAAAGAACTGTAATATATTAAGGGACAATGGAAAGATTGCTTTAACTAATTCTTTATTTAATTATATAATTTAAGCATAAATAATAATATAAAAGAGTTTCTTATATACTGAATCAAGTACGTGACGAGATTCTTAAAAAGAGTAAGGATACTCTCACAAAATGCCAAATAAGGTAAAATGAATTTTAATAAGTTTTGCTGATTAATTATTCAAGACATCAGATAGTTATATGACATCCCCCCTCTTTAAAATTTTATCGTCTCGATAATCACATTATCTCTCTTAATCGGATGTCAATTGAGTCCAGCGAATCCAGTTCATTATTGCAGTTCTCAGTTCTTGTTCTAACTAAATTGATATTTCTTCTATTGGCTTTTAATAGAAAACATTTAATCAGAATGAATAAACATGAGCATATTACAAAGGTAAATAAAATGAAGTAAATTAGATATTTAAAATATCTGGGAAAATATTCTAAAATATCGTTCATTTTTGTCCTTAAAAATTTAAGATACTGTTCATAAGTTCCTTTTGAATATTTATCTTCAATTGGTCTCAAATGATTTTCCTCGAAATTGTAATTGATCATCTCGTTTACCACTTTTAATTCATCAACATTAGACATTAATATTTTTGAATGGTGAGCATTCATTTGTAAAACTTTTGAGTTAAATATGTCAATTTTTTCTATTTTAAAATATCCATCTTCGTATGGTAATACTTTCTTTTGATGCCTTTTTAAAATTCCTTTTTTATTTTTATCGTGTAATTTAATAAAATCGGAATCTTCCTCACATAAAATTTCTGTACCATGTAGACTAATGATTCCATTATTATGCAAAAAACCGTCTACTGTATTTTCTCCTATATTAAAACTGACTTCTATTTCTTTAAAGCATTGTGTGGGAGTTGATTTGTTAATTCTTATGTTGGTTACATTATAACACTCAGGTATATATATAATTCCATTCTCTACATATAAAACTTTAAGCCATCTTTTGTTCAGTCTTAAATATTGTTTATCAAGCATCGAGAAAAGTCTTAAACTTAATTTGAAATTTAGGCATGCTTGATCTTTTAGTAATTTTATCCATCTTAAATCTTCTTTTTGATTCAAATCAACGTTAGAGATCATCAGATCTCTAATGATTTCTGAATTGATTTTTCCTTTTTCAATGTTTTTGTTCAATTTCTTTGCGTTGACGATATATAATGCTTGGTTTGTTTTAAATAAAGACATGTTACATTGATTTGTCCTTTCAATGGGTTCAAGTAATAAGTTTTCCTCATAGTTTACAAAAAAATTTTCCTCGAATTTAAAATTTGCTTCAAATACTAATTCAAATGGGCATTCGTGGTAAACATTTTGTTTCCAAACTAGTATCGAGTTATCAATTTGACATTGAAGTTTTTTGGCTAAACAGTTTCGATTAATGTATAATGATGATTCCATATCGTCAGCAATGATATTTATCTTATTCATCATGCATCTGTATCCATGCAAATAATTTGTGTCAAGCCAATTGAACTTCGGATAAGGATATTCGTAAAAAGAGCAAGTCATATCGTTGCATTTCATTGATTTGTCAAATATGAAGTCATTTGTTTCGATTCTACATCGTTTCTTTTCTACCATATACCAACACTCTTCCTGTTTTAAGGCAATAGGTTTCCAATCCGATGTAGTACAATATTTTGACCCAAAAAAATTTTCTGAACAGTTCATATCAATTCGATCTACTTTACACCTGTACCCTATTCCAAAAACCAAATGATGAATTTTATTCAATATTGACAAATTATCCGTATATCCCCTCATCTCTGGAAATTTTTCCTGTGCTTGTAATGTATTTTCGCAAACTTCATCTGTTTCTAATATCATCTTACTTTCAATTGAGGAACAAAAAAGATGTTCTTCAATTCCCAAGGATGGAACTAGTAAAAGACTTATCAATATAATTACTGCAATGAGGTATTCGTGATTTTTTCTAGGTCTGCCACGTCTTTTTGTTACCTCGACATTGCTATTTGGCGAATTTTTTTCTCTCCAATATTTGTTGATTATATCGATAGTTTCGAATCTATCTTCGCTGACCCATTCTCGTTTTTTATTTCCTTTCCATTTAATAAAATATTCTATTATATTATTTTTCTTCCTATCGTTAAGAATACATTCAACTTCACCAACATTTGTGTCGAAAACTTCTTTCTCTACTATTTTTAATTTTTCTAAAGGGTATTTTTGAGTTAGTCCTGATCCAGTTTCATCTTGTAAGAAATAATTTCCACGCTCGTCATGGTCGAAAATTCTATATGGTCCTAACCATCTTGGAGATAATTTTGATATAATGCCGTCATTCCTTCTATAAACAATTGTTCCATTAGCTAAAAATTTTCTTTCAATCCGTTTGTTTTTGTTATTTGTTAATTTCATTTGTTTTTCTTGTGCTGTCCTGATATTGCTTAGTGTTTTAGGTCTTGTAGTTTCAATTGTTTCCCTTATTTCTGTAATTCTCTTAATCAAATTTTCTTCTTCCATTGTCTTATTAATAGCTAGCCAGTCTTCAAAATTATTGCATTTTTTCCCGTATACTACCTCAAATGGTGTTATTCTAGTTGAAGAATGAATTCTTGTGTTGTATGCCAATTTTACAAAAGGAACCCATAAATTCCATTTTTTCGAGTCCTTTTCAGAAAGCTTTCTTAATGTGTTTGAAAAGGTTTGGACAAATCTTTCGATTAGACCATTATGTTGCGGACTGTATGCAGCAACTGTTTTATGCCATTCTACTCCTATGCTTGTTTTAAGACGATTAATTGAATCTGAGATTAACGAAGGTTCATTGTCACTCATTATTCTTAATGGTGGTCCATAAGTGCAAAAATAGTTTATAAGTGAAAAAGCAATTTCGTCTTTTTCTTTTGTTTTTAGGCAGAATATCTCAACATGTTTACTAAGTTGTTCTTCTATAATCATTACTCCTTTATAGCCTTCTATTGTCTCATCTAAGCCCCATACGAAGTCTATACTTATTTCATCTTGAAGTCCTGTTACACGATTACAAAATGCAGGATGGTGTCTAGTTAAATATCTATCATTCCTGATACAAACTTTACAATTTTTGTTGAACATCTCCACGTCCTTATACATTTTAGGCCAATAATATGATTGGGAAAGCTTTTGGTATGTTGTATTAATACCAAAATGTGCTGAAGCTGAATGGGCACGATCGATTATTTCATTTCTTTCTTCAATTTTAGGAACAATCAGTTTATTGTCTCCTTTAAAATAATAGAGTATATTATTTAAGTTATCTAATTCGTATTTTTTTGCAGTTGATTCTATACGTTTAACTTGCTTCTTTGCTGATCCATTTTTAAATTTACGATATTGTAAAAAATGTATTAAAGTACTATCTTCCCACGGATCTAGACATTTTTGACAATTTTCTTCTTCGTTTATTTTTGTTAATAAAACTGGTCTACTTAAATAATCAGCATTATTGTGCAGTTTTCCCTTTCTATGAACAATTTCAAAGTCAAATTGTGACAAATAGATGCTCCATCTGGCTAAACGGCCCATTGGATCTTTTATTTTCATTAGAAAAGTTAGTGCACTATGATCTGTTACCAGAATAAATGGTACACCTATTAGAAAGTGACGAAATACTTTAATTCCATAAACAGCTGAGGCCATTTCTTTTTCAGAGATGCTCATATGAATCTCATATCCTTTAAATAGTCTGGAAGAATATTCAACAACGTATTCATTACCTTTTTCATCTTTTTGTCCTAGGACTACACCAATTGCATAATCGGATGCATCAGTAAATAAATAGAATGTTCTTTTATAGTCTGGCTGTCTTAATATTGGTTTTGAGGTAAGCAGTAGTTTAAGTTCCTCAAATGCATATTGACAATCTTCATTCCATATCCATTTTTGATCTGACTTTGTTAGGTTATAAAGTGGAGCTGTTAATTTTGCGAATTCATTTATAAACTTCCTGTAATAATTGCAAATTCCTAAAAATTGTTGTAGCTGTTTCAGATTTTTAGGTTCTTTTCTCTCTCTTATAATGGCAACCTTTTGATCATCCATTTCTATACCTTTTGAAGAGACAATATGGCCCAAAATTTTTATTCGTTCCGAGAACCATTTACATTTCTCTGGATTTAGTTTTAAGTTTGCTTTGTTTAGCCTCTGCATAACTACTTTTAGGTGATTTATGTGATCTTTTAAGCTAACCGAAAATACGCAGATATCATCAATAAATATTATAACAAATTCGAGATCACCCAGGATTTGGTGCATGATTCGTGAAAAAACCATTGGAGCGTTTGTTACTCCCATTGGCATCATGTTCCATTCGAGTTTTCTTGATCCATCGCTAAATGCTGTATATTTTTTCGACTTCTCTTCGATTTTAATTTGAAAAAATCCTGACTTCGCATCGCATGTGCTAAATATTCTTGCATTTCTAAGTCTATGTAATAATTCCTCGACTCGTGGTATTGGCCAGTCTTCTTTAACCGTCAACTTGTTTAATTCCTTAAAATCGATTACTGGTCTGAATCCTCCATCTTTTTTCTTAACCATGAAAAATGGTGAACAGTAAGGAGAATCTGAAATTCGTATGATTCCAGATTTTATCAGTTCATTTGTTACTTTCCTCATCTCAATTTTCTCTGTTTCTGAGTGCCTATATGGTTGTTTAAATACTATTTTATCTTCTTTTAATCTTATCTTAAAGTGACCAATTTTACAACCACCCCTAAAATCCTCGTAATTTTTTGCAAAATTTTTCTTAATAGTAACACTTAAATCCTTGAAATCTTTTTCAAGTTCCTTTGTTATCTTAATTTCAGGTTTTATTTTAAAGTCTGATTTTTTTATTTCAAAGCTATCTTCTAATTCTTCTTCTTCTTCAATAAATAAAATTTCATTTTCTATTTTCTCATAATTATTCAAATTTAACTCGTGTTTATCATACTTAATTAGACGTTGTTTAGGAAATATTCCTGCTCCTGTTAAGTTGAAATAGTCGATTCCTAATAAAACATTATATTCTTTATGTCTTAGTATTAACATAGGTAATTCGCATATTATTCCTCCTATATTTACTTCAATAGGTTCCGTTTTTCCACACACATTTACTAAGCTATCATCAGCTAATCTCACCTTAGTTGCATTAGGCGAAAACTTAATTCCATTTTTTAATGCACAATCTTCAGCTATTATTGACATTGTTGCCCCTATATCAAAAACTATCTTATCGACATTTCTCTTATTTATCACTCCGTTTGTCATCAATAAACTATTTGAGTCTGCTAAAAGTGATACACAATTTATCTTTTCTTCATCAGTTTCAAATTGTGAATTTGTTTCTTGTTCATTTATTCTTGCGTAATTTATTTTTCTGAAGCTTTTTTTCTTATCTTTCCAGCATTCCTTAGCAATATGTCCTATCTTATCGCAATTATAACATCTCCTAGTTTTTTCATAGGTTTTATTATTCCTATTTTTAAAACCTTTATAATTTTTCTTAACTTGTGAATTCTGATTCTTAATTGGTCTGGATTTTGAGTAATTTATCTTCTGCTCTTTTACAGGTCCAGATAAATTTTTCATATTCTTTTCAAATTTTATCGCAATCTTATAAGCCTCTTCAATAGTCCTAGGTTCTCTTATTTGCACCTCTAATGCACACTTAGGTTTTAGTGCATGAGAAAAGATCAGAATTAGATCTTCTTGCGTCATACCTGATTCGTTAGCCAACTCCTGAAATTTATTCAAGAAACTATCAAAATCTCCCGTTTGCTTAAGAGCGAAGAGTTCTAGCTTTATTTTTCCTTTCCTAGCCTTAGAATTATCTCTCTCCAAGAGTATCTTTAAGTATCCTTCTAATGTCTTAACTGACGAATTTTTTTGGTAATTCAAAAGTGTACTTAAGGCCGACTCTTTGACATAAGGAGTGATTACTGCAAGTTTTTTGTCTTCCGGGACGCTAGCAGCTTTTATTCCATTGGATATAATCGATATCCAATTTTCGACATTTTCTGTGCTTCTTCCATGGTACACCGGTGTATTAGAGTCTAGCACGTATCCCTTACCTGCTATCTCTAATTGAAGATCCTTTATCTTCTTTACGTTTGCATCAAATTCCATCAATAGTTTACTTTTTACCTCGGCTGTCCAACTCTGATCAACCGTTTTAATTGCTTCTCTCTGACTTGTGGTGGCCATCTATTATCGCTGCTACCATGTAATATATTAAGGGACAATGGAAAGATTGCTTTAACTAATTCTTTATTTAATTATATAATTTAAGCATAAATAATAATATAAAAGAGTTTCTTATATACTGAATCAAGTACGTGACGAGATTCTTAAAAAGAGTAAGGATACTCTCACAAAATGCCAAATAAGGTAAAATGAATTTTAATAAGTTTTGCTGATTAATTATTCAAGACATCAGATAGTTATATGACAGAACTACTAGAAAAATAATTTTTTTTTTTGTTTTTGCTCAAAAAGCCTTCGTTAAAAGTTGTAGGATTTTTTTTTGACGGCCCTTGTTGAATAGAACAAAAGAATAAATTTAAAAAAATTTTATAATTTTAAAATTTGACACTGTGAATTATGGAACAAAAAGCTAATTGAATTAGTTTTTTATTCTATGTCTAAAGCTCGCAAAATGTATTAGTTGATTAGTAGCATAAATCACACAAATTCTAAATACTCTGCAATATTGGAAAATAGAAAATTTTTAATATATTTAAATCAACTTCTACATTTTGCAGAACGAGTTTTAGGCCTAAAAGATTAAAATTTGATTTTGTTAAATTTGCAGAGTTTTGCTAAATGGTTTTCTATAAAAAAGGAGAAATTGTAAGATAGCAATTACACATAGGCTATACGGGCTCGTATAGCCGAGAGGTTTGCGTGTTAGTCATTAAAGCAGAGGGTCGAAGGTTCGATCCCCGCAAGGGGAGAGAAAATCTTATGAATGTCTCTGTAGTACGGGGCGCATGT
>VANL01001881.1:0-10046 GCA_006352455.1 Brachionus sp. 'Tiscar' | reverse complement strand
TTTTTGTTTTTTAACATGTTATTTTAATTAAGATATAATTTTATTATTCATTCATTTAAAAAGTATTTTCAATTTATGATTAGAATCAACGGAATAAATAGCTTTTTTAATTTCCTTGTTTTTTAATTTAAAATTTTTAAGCTTATAAATTTAAATATATCTCGAATTCTTATTCAATTTAAAAACTTTTTTGCTCACGTTTCATTTCTTTTCAACTCTATAAGAGAAAAAAAACGCATTTTTTTCTTTCATTGATTTTAGTTAATTTTATTTTTGTTTTTTTCCTAATAAAGTAAGCAATTGTTTTAGATTCTTGATAGCTATGATTTAAAAAAGTTATGTGTTTAATTGTATTTTCTTGTCTAGTATCTAGTCATAGCTTGAAAAAATGTTTCAAAAAAAAACATGAAGTCTCTTTGAATTTTTTAAAGTAGACTCCATAACATAGATTTTTGTTAATTTTTCAATTATTTACTTTTTTGTTGAATGCACACTTTTTGTAACTATGTTTAGCCAAGCATGTTTCGGTTGCTGAAAAATGAATTCTTAAAAAACATAAATTAAAATTTTCAAAGTAGCGTAAAATTTTCACAAAACTATTAATTTAAATAATAATAAAGAATAAGTCTCAGTACATCAAATTTAGACTTAAGGCTAAAATTGACCATTTAGATTAATAGAGCATAAAATTCTGGAATAATTATATTTTGTTGCAGAAGCCAAATAAACACAGTAAATGGTTGAAATATTCCATGATTAAGAAAAAGTTTACGGTTGATAAATTTAAAATTATTTATACTAAAATTTACCTATTATTTCCAAATTTTAAAATATGTTTGTAAAGATTCAAATTGCTTGTGTTTTTATTTATGCACCTTTTCTATTTAAATGATGTTTTAATAGTTTCGAAATCTTAAAGGTAGAATGATTTTTTATTGATCAGATAAAATAATTGCTTATTGTTTTGCATTTCTTTAAACTTATTTTCCAAATATTTTTTGCTTAATCGATTATGATCACTCAAGCTTAAATGATATTTTGATTCGGCATTCTCTTAATTAACTATTTAAATATGAATTTTTTCCTAAGTTTTTTTTCTTTTTTTTAAAATCGTTTCCAAATGTTTTTATCTCTATTAAAAAACTAAATTTAGATGTTCATTTATGAACAATATTTTAGATATCAATAACTAATGGATCCTACAATAATTTTAAAGCTTGTCCGCGAACAACGTCGTCAAATAAATGATACATTTAATCCGCAACAAAGAGTATCACCAATCTGTTCTTCTTCACCATTAAATTCACCTTTATTAAAGACCACTTTTCATGAATCCCTTCGGCCTTCTAAAACAGAACAAAGCATTTATTCCAATCAATCTGAACAAAATTTTATAAAAAATATTAAAAATGATAATTTTAAATTTTTTCATCCTGCAAAATCTAAAAACAATGAGTCAGGCTTATATTGTAATGATGTAACAAATTTTCAAAGTCAGAATTTTCAAAATTTGAATGAAACTTTTTATGAAACTGAATCTTTTAAATATGATAAGTTGATTCATTCTAACTTATCTAATTCGAATAATTTCAATGGAAATACTTCACATTCAAATGATATAAAGCGTTTTCCTGATTTTTCCAGCATACCTCATCATAATTCACCATTCAAATTAATAAAAAAAAAAAAAAAAATCGATGAAGTCTATCAAGATAAGTATTCACCAAGAATTTATAATAGTTGTGCATCTTTACCGAATAATTTTTCAAATTTAAATTCGAAACTTAATAATTTTCCAATTCAAAACAATTACTTAAATGAACAAATTTGTACTAAAGAATGCTGTGTTCCCGTTAAGCATTTGAAATACCAGGAAGGAATGATAAAGAATGCTAGTTCAATAACTAAATCTTACTTTTGTGAATGTAATGAATGTATTGAATTAACAAATATGAATTATTGTTCAAAAAATCCAATAAACACAAAAAATTCTCACCATAATTTTCGAAGTACTTGTGATTGTCCATCATGCAATATGCCTCTAATTAGAAGGCGAATGCCTATGTTTTCTCAAAAATCATTAACTTATCCAACTTCTCCAATTCCAACGAACGGCTTTGTAATATCTCAAAATTCGTCTTTTTCTCCAATAACTCCATCAAACAAAAGTTACACGAATAATTACAAAAATAAAAACAATTACTATGCAATAGAAGGTTTTGACAAAAAAAGATATCAAATTATTTCTCATCCAGTGAATAAATGCTTTTGTAGTGACTGTAAAACTGACGAAGGACAAAAAATTGATAATAATCATTACAAATCAGACAGTATTGATTCATTGTTTCATATTAATCAGGCAGGCTTAACACAACCTGTTATTTTAGGTGATAATTGTGATGATTTTCATAATATTATAAGGCAAAAAAACAATTTCATCAAAGAAAAAATGTCTAAAAGAAAGTTAGAAGATACTTTGGGAAAAAAAATATCTACTAATACAAACATGTCAAAAAAAAACCGAATTCTAAATTACGAAAAAAATAATTGCGAACAAAACAATTCAGATGGCGTTGCTCTCTTATCTAAAGATGATATCGAATTAGGTGAAGTTTTAAGTGTTGAAAAGGCAAGATCGCCTATTGAAATAGAAAATTATGATCACAAATCTAAATATCCAGTGGCAATATCTAAAAAAATGGTGCCTATTATTGCTAAACGAATGAATGATTTGTTAGAAAAAACAGTTGAGTTTATTTACCATTTTTCAACCAAGGCAGGTTTAAAACATGAAAGATTATCCTCAATCTTGTTGGCCTCATGGTTTAAAATATTATTAATTTATGTGATCGAAAACAAAATAGAATTTTACTTGAGTAAAGATAATAATTTTGAAAAAAACAGTAATTTACTTGATTTTCCTAATGAAAAAGATGCATCTGAATTATTTAATGCAATTCATAAATGTCATAATGAATTAGAGCTGGAAAATAACGAGTTTGATTTACTTAGAGAGATGGTAATACTTGAAGAAAATTCTAACGAACCAAAGTTTTTGGAATATCTTCAAGAAGCAAAAATGAAATTAGAAAAAACTTCAAAAATAGATTATAAATCTGGAAATGATAAGTTAACTTCTCTATTGTCAAATATACAAAACATAAAAATAAACCAAGTTAAAAGCTTGTTTTATCCTAATGTTTCAGTACAAGATTTATTAAATAAAAAAATTATAGATTTAACAAGCAAGGAACTAATTTTTAATGATGAACTATCAAAGCCTGAATATGGGTCTTAATAATAACAAAATGGTAGTGGTCTGGTTATGGAAACACGAAAAGGCTAAAAATAAGTTTTTAGATCACCAAGAGTTCCAAATAAAATTGATTGTTATATTGTCTAAAAACATGTGATGTACGATATTTTTAATTTAGTTTTCGGCATGAGCCATATTTTTTTATTAAATTTCTAGGGCAGAAATTAAAAAATATTTTTGCTAAAATTGTTGAAAGTAAATCTAAATTCTTATATATACCGATGAAAAGTTAATTTTTAAGAGAAAAATTGATTTTTTTTGAATAAATATTTATGAAAAATTTCGATTTCTTAAGATATTTTTGAAATTTGAATTATAAATATTTTAGAACATATTCTAATACTTTTAACTTTTAGAAATACTTTGTTATAATTTTTTTCTCAATTAATTTGGGAAACTTTTACGATGTTATGGAAACAAAATATAAAAAAATTAGAATTTGTTGTTTATTATTTAATAAGAGAATAAATTATTTAATTGTAATTTTCTATAAAATATTTAATTTCTTCTCGAATTATTTGTAACTTAAAAGTGATATAAACTTAAAATTTTTTATTATGTTGATCAAAAATTACTGTGTGTAAATTTTGGCATCACAAATGTCATTGGTAGAAACTGTGTTTTTATTTTCTTCCAAAATAAATTTATTTCGTTCCACAATTTGATTCTAAAAAAAAAACATAATAGAATATTAAATTTTTTAAAAGTTTTAGGTATTTTAAATAAGTTAAAGAAATTAATATAATTTAAGTTTTGATTTTATTAAAAAATGTAACTAATGCTTTAATAAAAATAAATTTATTATTTATTTCAGGGCTCTCAATTTTAACCGAATACATTTAGGACATTCTTTGATTTTATAAAAACATTTTTTGTGGTAACATGAGAAGCAGTCATTACATTTCTCTATTGTTTCGATATCAAAAGGAAAAATTAATTCATTTTTTCTACAAATTTCACATATGTGACTTCTTTGACTACATAGTTTGCAGGTTTTAATGTGAGATATAACTTTTTGAGAAAAATTTTGCAAATTGTCGATAAAATAAGATTTCTTCAATTTAAACATCAAATAAAACGAGTAAACTTCTGTGCTTTCGAATATAAATTTTTCGCTTTGAAATTTAGTCTCGATTTCGTTTTTTATTTTTTCAGCAAAACGGCATGTATTTATGTATTGAATACTAATATAAAGCTTTACTCTTAAATTTTTAACCTTGGTAAATGCAGAATATTTTCCTTGAAAAAGAGCAGGATTCAAATTTTCCAATGAAAAAACTGGTTCTTTATAAATTGAAGTTAAAAAGTTTTTGGCTTTCCTACTGACCTGAAAATCAATTTTAAAATTTAAAGAAAAAATAACTTCTGCAGGAATGTATGAAGTTTCATTAACATGACAGTATCTACAAAAATATTTACAAAAGTATTCACAATAATTGAATGATTTCAATTGTTTGGATTTATCTTTTATTTTCAATCCACAGTCAGCGCAACGATAATTCTGATTTTTTATTAAATCAATTCGTGGAATCTTGGTAGCTTTTTTTATTATAAGTTGCTCTCTCACAGGTGCCCATGATTCGTCACCAATTATTTTGCTTGAGCTTAGATTAATAGAATTATCCAAGATAGTTTGATTATTCTTAGCTAACGTATTTAAAGCAATGTCCTTAATTTTAGAATAGGACGAAAGATTATTTTCCGAATCAATTAATATATAAGATTCAGCTGATAGTCCATCAGGTTGGTAACGTTTGAGATTAAAATCATTATGGCTTAAAAAAATCGATGAAGCTGATAAATTATCTGACAAATCTTTTCTCATTTTTGTATTTGAAATATTTATAAAATAGTCTCTCATAATTTCATTAAATTCCAAATTTTTTAAAAAGTATTCAAATAGCTTCAAACTAGGTGCTTTTAAACCGCTTGTATTTTTTATAATTTTAAATGCAATATAGGATGCAGAATCATATATATCTTTTGTCTCCCAACTAAATTTTCTAATTCGGCTTGATTTTTCTTCAATGTAATCAAAGCCTTCTTCAGTTATTTGAGGCTGCTCAAAAGAAAGAGAATAATTAGTTGAAATAGGTGCATTGGAAAATGATTCAAACAATTTTGACTGAGAGAGCGATGAATTTGTGAAAGATGAATCATTTTGAATGCTTATTGCAGATTCGTTTATTCTAAATCCTTTAAAATTGGCAACAATTTCTGATATAATGTTATGATTTAAGCTGTATAATTCAGAAAAACTTAAAGACCGTTGTGAAATTGATTTAGAAGTATTTAAAGATTTTGATAACGATCGGCTTCTTGACATTTTCACGTGCTGCTGCTTAGATTGGTTTTTGCTTATTTCAATTGGTGAGCTCGTTTTATTAATAGTATTATCTAATAAATTATCAGATTTTGTCAATTCATTTGAAGTAATTACAATATCGGCCATCAAAAAGTGTGCATTTTCTTTATCCAACGAGCTGCATTCTGAATGTAAGTGCAGTTGATTAATAAAATCGAGAACATTAATGCCATTTTTTGAATCAATTAGATTATTCATTGTAGTTGAACATTCAATGCTTGCACTCAAATTTTCTTGATCTTTAGCAATTGCAACATTATATTCACTTTTCTCATTATTTATAGACTCTATGCATTGAATATTTGTGCTAATATTTTTTTCATTCATTAGTTTCACCTTTTGCTTAATAAAAGGATAACTATGAATTCGCCTGTGAGTGTTGTAATTTTTTTCGGTTGATCTTGACTCTAATTTTGAATTTATTAGTAAGCCATTAGTAAAGAATCGATCACTTTTTGTATATTCCGAATTAATTTTTGATTTTATATGGCTTTTGATTGAAATTATTTGATCGAGCTTACAGTTGTTAAGTAATCTTGAATCATTATTTTCATACGCTTGAATATATAATAAAAAATCTCCTAAAAATTTCTCATCAAGAATAAAAGCAGTATTTTGGTAATTATTTTTAATATCGGATTGCGAAATGGAATTAAGTTGTTTAAGGAATGTTTTACTTCGTAATGACTTAGATATCCAATCAGATAGACAATGATCTGGAACTTCAGAATTTAAAGATTTGTAAATAAAATAAAAATCCGCTTTTGATGATATTTTTTCTGGATTAGATTCATCTAAAAGAATTGATTTTACCAAAACCCAAAAGTCTTCACATTTTTTTTCATCATTAAGTGCTTTAATTTCATCGATTAAAATTTCTTTGATATATTGACAAAATAAGTTAAAATTTACACTGAAATTGAAACATCCAAATGAATTACTTCCTCGATCAAATAATAAAGACTCAAAAGCTGTTTTTAAACAGCTTAATAGTTCTAATTTTCGATTTTTTCTTGAATAATTTTCAAAATCTATCATTTTTCTATAATTAAACCTTTTATTTAGAATTAAAAAAAAGTCAAAATTTGACATTATAAAGATTATTAAATTATTCTAATAAAAAAAAACTTGCAAAATTAACTTAAATAGCTTCAGAATTTTTCAATGTTATACTAATACTAATCTAATTAAAACTCTTACCCAAGAATTTTATTTTTAAGTTATTACAAAAAAAACTTTTGAAATATTTTCAGCTTATTTTTTGCTATCATAAATGAATTTAAGCAATTTTCATGAATTTTTGTTTCCAAAATGTTAATTAGATCTTATATTATGATTAAATATTATATTAAATCATGTGATGTTTTTGATAAAGTATACTTTAAAGATACTGATAGAATGCTTAAACTATCAAATTTACTAAAAAAAAATACATATAAAATAAAATAAATTTGTCACATAATTGTATTATCAAAGCATTTTCTATCATAAATAATCTCTTTATAATGAAGGATAAAGTCCACCAAAAAATTAGAAAAGGATTCAAAATTTAAATCATTAAAAGAATATTTACTATTTTTTTATCCTTTAAATCATCATCTTCTATTCTTGAAGTTGGTTCCCATATTTTGATGTCGTAATAAATTCCGCTGCTAGATAAAACTAAGAAATTTAATTATTATGTATGAATTTGTTAAAATCTTGCTCCTTACTTGGAAAATAAGGATTTTTTTGTACACAATTGACCACATGCTTGTCAGCCAAAAGCAATTTTATTATGTTTCCAGAAAATTTATCCCAGAAAAATACATTTCCGCAATCACTAGACGTATCATAATCATTTTCCTAAAAATTACATTCTTTTATCTATTTATTTTTAAATAAGACTTAATATTTTGAATTTAACGCAAATATACGATTGTTCTAGTATTTCAATTACAAGTTAAATATCAAAAATTTAGGATAATTTTTAAAAATATTTTCTATTACCGATGGCCAGTAAAAATCATGTTTATTTTAGGTGATGGAATATCCTTGATAGGATCTTTATTTAAATATGATGCATCTTCTTTAAAACTATTGCTAATACGGATAAAAACATATAAATTTTATTTGTTAATGAAAATGTAGTATATACAATTTTAGAGTGACAGTTTGGTATAAATTTCAATATAAAATTTAGCATGAACAAGTAAAAAATCAGGAAAAATGCTTATAGTATGGTCTCATTTATTTTTCATGTAGCATAGTTTCCTTCTCCAATTTTTTTATTTAAATTTTCTTTTTTCTAAGACTTTTATCTTTTCCTTCATTCAATCTAACCCAAATCACTCCCTTTTTTTAGTTTTATCAATGAAAGTTTCTTCATTTTCTGAGTCATTTTTAGTATTAGATTCATTTGATGTTAAAAGTCTAAATTAACCTCATGATAATTACCATTATCTTCAAAGACTTCTAATTGGGTATCGTCCGCATTTCAAAGAAGTTTAAGAGCTTGTAAGGGAGCGAGACATAGTTCAAAAATTATTATTTATTGAAATCAAATAGAGTTTGGAAATAAAGCATAATTATACATGTTTTTAGTGTATTTAAAAAAAAACAGTTTTTTTGGGTTTAATTAAACTGTTTTTTTTCCATGAAAATAAAAATATTTTGTAATCAAAATATGGATTATTTTATCAATTAAAGCAAACTTAAATGACAGTATTTAATAAATTACAAAAATTATTTTTTGTCATTTTTAAATAACTATTTAAAGCCAAAATTTTTTGAGAAAATTAATTAATTTGAAGTTTTTTATTATAAAAAAATTTAAAATTATTTACTTTCGGATTCATGAGATATAGAAGATTTGACTGATCGCTAGCTAGAACTTGTGAACCTATGTTGTCATACTGCACAGATGTGATTGTTTTTGAATTTTTGGAAAACAAATCTAAAGAATTTTTTTGTTTAAATGACCATGGATCTAAAACTGTGTAAAGACCTTTGTAATTTTTATGTATTTCTGTTTTAGATGTTTGATCATTTTATCCAACATTTAAAATTCTAAAATCATAGAAACGAATTTCACCATCCTGTGACAAAATGATAAGGTATTAATTGATTAACAGCAATAGACGTTATAGCACTCATTTGTTGTATTAAATTGTGTTGATTACATGAAGCATTAATACAATGATCATTTTGTCCTAAGATCAATAAATTTTACACAACCATCTTTTCCACATGTTAGAAATTAACTATTTTCAAAGACACGAATTTCGTTGCAAGTTTTTTCACCATGGAATTTGAAAAGCGAAGTTTTGGTCGAAGATGCATAGTTAATTAATATATCACCACCAGATGATGAAGAAACTAAAATTTCGTCATTTGAATTTGGTAAAAATTTAGCGCTAAAAATATTTGTTAGATGACCGGTTTTAATAGAAGTATTTACCTAAACAAAGACAAAAGTTTATAATGCTTTCTTCAAATAATAACTCAATCAAAAAATTTAGAAGCATCTCTAGAATCTTATTGATTCCATTTATTAACAAAATAAATCTATCTGTAATTAATGTCTAGCAAAATTGATGTAGACATAAGAAAATTTTTAGATTGATTCTTAAACTTAAATTATAAAATTTATAAAAAAAAATTACTTTTCCAGTAAATGCATTTGTAATTATCAATTTCTGTCATCTGATCCAGAAAGTATTATCGAAGGATCATGTTCACTCCAACAAATAGTATTGATCTAATTTAAAATTAAATTTAAAATGGTAAATTTAGGTATTTTTAATTAAATATAAATATTAACGTTTTAAAAATCCTTTTATAAGTTTAATATTTATAAATAATATTAGCTAAAAAATAAATTAATGATGAAATGTATGTTTTCATTATATGTTTTTCATTACCTTATTTACAACTAGGCAGAGTTGTTTAAAAGCCCATAAAAAAATTTAAGTCTACAGCTCGGACTTTTTTCAAAAAAAAAAGCCGGACTTGAGATAAAATACTTTTGAAACACTAATTTTTTAATGATCAATATCAATGTCAATACTTATTTGAGTATATTTTAATTTAGCATTAATTGTCATCTATTCCGCTGGTGTTTTAATATAGAGTTACCGTAAACTCTTGTTTACTACCTCATGGGGTTCAAATAAAAAGGTGGGGGGTGTAATTTAAAAAGTAAATTTCTAAGATAGGTATTTTAAGATTGAAAAAATTGGAAACCCGGGGTAAAAAAAAATTATTTAATAATTTAAATGGGCTTATAATACAAAATGCTTATTTTTTAAATGGGCTTATAATGAAAAATTCATAGTTTTTGAAAAAAAATTCGATTCTTCACAGAAAAATAGAAAAAAGTACTAA
>VANL01001880.1:0-10047 GCA_006352455.1 Brachionus sp. 'Tiscar' | reverse complement strand
TCTGGATAAATATTCAAATAAAAAAGTCAAAATATTAAAAAGAAAAATTTATATTTATTTTTTTATTGGAATTTTAGCGTCTGTTTTTAATTCAGTAAATGGGATAATTAGTTTTTTTGGGCCGGACTATTTTTTCGAAGCATTTTTTTCATTTTTAGCTCCATTCCATAAAGCAGCATGGTCAAGGCAAAATGTTGCTTACAAAATATTTAATTACATTATTTTATCATATGTTAGTTTTATTTGGATGATCACACTCTGCTATTATTTAGCTCATTGTGAAATAATAATTTTTATTATTAGAAACTATAATCATGAATTTCGAAATTTGGTTAATAATCATATTTTAATCTCGCAAAAAACAATCAATCAAAGTGTTTACGAAGTGGAAGATAATTTTGATGGATTGAGAAAAAAGCATTTGAAAATATGTAGAATCACCCAACAAATGAACAAATGCTACCAAGAATTTGTTGGTCTTACTCTATTAATTTATATTTCTATTGTACTATTGATGCTCTATATTATGACTGATTGGAATGGAAACTGTATTAAAGGGATAATGGCCATTTTGTATCCATTTTGGGTGGTTAGTGGTTTGGTAGTTATTATTTTGGTTGTCTTATTTGGAGCTAGAGTTCAGGAACAAAGCTCAAATATATTAGAAGATATTTTGGAAATTAATGTTGCTGAATTTACCAACAGTTTATGTTTTAAGGTGGGAAATTTTTTTTAAATTGCTTGATAATATATGATTTTTTTAAGATAAATATGATGGTTCACAAATTGACTCACGGAGTTCCATATTTGACTGCGTTTGGATTAATTAATATAAGTAATTAAATGCAAATATTTAAGTTTAAGTATTTTAATCTTTCTAATTCAAGATAAAGAATTTATACTGACGGTAAAATTTTTATTCAATTTTTAAACTCAATTTAAGCATAAAAAAAAGGTTTTTGGAACATTATTGTCATATTTTATTGTTGTTTACGAATTAAAAAGGCCTAATGCAACACCTGATTGTCAGTATGGTACAAATTCTTCAATAGGTTAAATTAAAATTTTTAGGAGACAAATTTAAAAAATTTTCAAGAAAATAATTTTATCAATAATGGTCTGAATCTGATTGTTGTGTTGAGTTATATTCTTTTCATAAAATTTGAATTTAATTTAAAATTTATTTCATGCATAAAATTTAAAATAACCCTGAAAAATTTTTTTCTTATTTTATCATCTTGTAACAAAATCAGAGAAGATTCCATAACTAAAATGCCTTATAAGGTTAAATATGTGTTTTAATTTAACATGAAAATTTTAGTTAACTGACAATTTTTTGGCAAAAATTTTTTTTTATTTAATCAAGAAATATTTTTTTTATTTGCAAAAATTCATTGACAATAATTAAAAATAGCTGACATCATATGCATACTCACAATATTAAAAAATATATTTGAATTTTTAATTTAGAAATTAAATCTTTGAGAATTTATCTTTAAATTAAATAAAAACTTTTAATTTTAATCTTTCTTTTTTCCATAATAATAAATTAGAAAATAAAACATGTAAAAAAATTGCTTTTTTTTCAAGTGTCTAAAAAAAACGCTTGTTATTTAAATTAAGATTGCTCTTAAGCATATAAAT
The DNA here is from genome assembly GCA_006352455.1 of Brachionus sp. 'Tiscar'. Lineage (NCBI taxonomy): Eukaryota > Metazoa > Rotifera > Eurotatoria > Ploima > Brachionidae > Brachionus > Brachionus sp. 'Tiscar'. The sequence continues at coordinate 8,403 of VANL01001880.1, read as the reverse complement.
AACAAGCTAGATTAAAAAAAAATCTTATGATATTTCTAAATTTTATCAAATAATAAATAATTAAATTTTGCCAAGCATCTAATTTAGACCTGAAGAGTTATTAAGTCACGTGTTCACAAACCAAAAAAAATTTCAAAATATTAAATTTTTATACATTCATTTTATAAAGCAAAAAAAAAATTAATTCAAACTCAAAAATGACTTCATTTGATGCTTTTTTGGATAAATTTTACCAACACGTCGACCAAAACAAAGATAAATATAAAAATAGATTAAAAGAGCTGGTTGAAATACCAAGTGTATCAGCTTGGCCCGAAAATAGAGAAGATATTTTTAAAGTGTGCAATGTTGTGGCTAATGTATACCAAAATTAAAAAAATAAAATAATTTTAAAATAATTTAAAAAACTTTTTTTAAAGCAACTGAAAAAATTAGGTGCTAGTGTTGAACTAGCTGATATTGGAGAGCAAACTATGCCAGATGGAACTAAACTGAAGCTGCCGCCTCTTGTATTTGGCCAACTTGGTAACGATCCAAACAAAAAAACAGTACTAATTTATGGCCATTTGGATGTTCAGCCAGCCGCTTTGGTATAATTTTTTTTTCTATTTTCTTTAAATTTATTTTTATAATTAAAGTCTGATGGCTGGGATAGCGAACCTTTCATTCTTACGGAACGAGATGGAAAGCTCTATGGAAGAGGTTCAACTGATGACAAAGGCCCAGTTCTAGATTGGATAAATGCCATCGAAGCTTACCAAGAACTCAGCCAAGATGTTCCTATTAATCTGAAATTTTGTTTTGAGGGAATGGAAGAATCAGGATCGGAAGGCTTAGATGATGAATTAGCGAGGAGGAAAGATACCTTTTTAAAAGATGTTGACTATGTTTGCATTAGTGATAATTACTGGTTAGGAACAGATAAACCTTGTATCACTTATGGTCTAAGGGGTATTTGCTACTTTTTCATTGAAGTCGAATCATCGACCAAAGATTTGCATTCGGGAGTATTTGGCGGCTCAGTGTAATGCTATTTATTCATTTTGTTAAATAAAAATATTGAGTTTTTTTTAAGTCATGAATCAATGGTAGATTTGGTTGCTTTGATGAATAGTTTAGTAGATGGCAAAGGAAAAATTTTGATCCCTGGCATCTACGATTCAGTAAAAGATTTGACGCCTGAAGAAAAAAAATTGTATGAACCTATAGATTTTTGTCAAGTAAAATTTGACTTGCTATGTTGAATATTTAAGTCCTATATTCTGTTTTAAGGAAACTTACTGCAAAGAAAGCGGATGCTTTGGACTGATTCATGACAATAAAGTTAACACTTTAATGCATAGATGGAGATATCCATCATTGTCAATACACGGAATTCAAGGCGCCTTTGACGGTTCGGGTGCAAAGACCGTGATACCTAGAAAAGTAGTTGGAAAATTTTCAATCAGAATTGTGCCTGATCAAGACCCGAAAGAGATCGAACGGCTTGTTGTAGCTCATTTGGATAGCGAATTCAAAAAAAGAAACAGTCCTAACAAAATGAAGTAATTCAATTGATAAAATATTTTTTCATTTTAATCTATTAATTTTTAAAGAGCATTTTTGTTTCACGGTGCTAAATCATGGATTGCTGATTTTAATCATCCGCACTATCAAGCTGCCATTAATTCAATGAAACGAGTATTTAAAGTTGAACCTGATTTGACCAGAGAGGGTGGATCAATTCCAGTTACCTTGACATTCCAAGAATTGACTGGAAAAAATGTCCTATTATTACCTATTGGTAACTAGGAAAAAAAATAGACTAAAATACTTATATTTCAATATTTTAAGGTTCTTCTGATGATGGCGCACATTCTCAAAATGAGAAAATAAATGTCACTAATTACATAGAAGGAGTAAGTCTAAAAATCGAATAAATAAAAATTTTTAACTTTTTTTTTTCTCAAAGGTTAAACTCCTGGGCACATATTTTCAAGAAGTGGCAAAACTTTGAATTTGCTAAGATTGTATTATTCTTTAGCTTTTAAAATTTAAAACTAAAAATTAAAAACAAACAAATTATTTTATTCGATATATTTTTTAAATTAAAAAATAAAATTATCTTTTAGCAAAATGAAACTAAGCTAGATTTTATTTAATTTGTATTTAATTTAATTGACTTTGAAAATATTCACTTTTTAGCTTTTAATTTTATTTAATGATCGTTTAATTAGAAAAGTCCCATTTTGTAAATAGAAGATTGAAGAACATATTAGTTAAATGTTGACTTGTAATTAAATCTTTGTCCTCTAATAAGATATGTTTGCTTATGAGAATCTTATAGAGAACATTAAAAATAGATTAAGCCAATTTTTGGTTGAAAGTACAGTATAAAACGAGTAGACTCCTAACTTCCTATTAAGATTTAAAAAAAAATTTCTTTAACAGTATGATCAATTAAAAGTCATTTTGTGAATTACTTTGTTTTCTTAGTTTTTGAAAATTAAATTAGTAAAGTATGATAAATAAACATAATTGAGAAATTAACCAATTTTTTTTAAATATAAATTAAAAGTAAATAAGTTTCTATTTTTATAAAATTTTATTTTTAAAAAAGTAATTTTTTTAATAAAAAAAAAAAAAATTTAAAAAACAATGTTTTTTAAATTAAGAAGATTTTTAATGTCCGAAAAGATTATCATAGGCCAGAAATCATTAGTAGTGTCTCATATGCAATTTTACCAATGAGTCAAATATGTTATGCACCATTTATTTGCTTTTTTTTTTAATATTTGTGTCTAAATTCTACTTTAGGTTGATCTTAAAATCTAGTTTATGCGAATATCTTGTTTCAAAATATTTTCAATTCTTAAGTAAAAGATCATATTTTTTTTAATTTTCCTTTATGTCAAGAATTTAAAAGAATTATCTCAATAAGAACAAATATTTGCTTTAAAAGTTCGCATCAACTTTTATAGACTCAGTACTTAATTTGGCTAAAATAACGTATTAGTTTTAATTTATTATCTAAACCAAAATTAATATGTACAATAAATATTCTTAATCGCATATTATAAATCAATTTAAGGGCTTGGAAAATTTAGCTTTTTTTAATCAAATTAAATTTGGTTCTCTTTTTGTATTTAAAATTTTTTTTTAATTTTAAATCAAAATTTACAAATTAAAACTTCTTTTAATGATAAATTAGAAAAGGTTCAAATTATTGGATGTCAAAAAACATATTTTTGTATTATGTTTTTTCTAGATTTCAGATTTTATTTTGTATCATTTGTTGCTAACTAAAAATCACCAAACTATAAAATTTGTATTTTAATAAAATCTAAATTTTCGAAATTCCTTAAGTCATAATTTTGAAGTTAAAATTCACATATTATATAACTAATTATTACCATTTAGACAATTTTTAAGTTGTGTTTTTTTAAATATGATGAACTTGATGTTAAATGGGATCAAAATGGTTACAAAATCAGTAAAAAAAATCACCAAAAAGAGCAAAAAAGTTATTTGCAAACTTGATATTCAAAAGTGTAGAAAGAGAAAAGACGGTGTTGATCCTTATTATCCAAATATAGAAAAAAGCGAAACATTTAAATCTAATTATTCGGAAAATTTTAACTCATTTGATGATGACGATTCCTTTGATTCTCAATTTCTAAAAGAAATAGAAAAATTGGACTTCATTCTCAAACAAAACGAATGATTAATTTTATTGAATTGACGAATGAATTAACCTTATTTTTCGACTAGTGAAATAAAAATTTAATTTAAGAAGGAATCTAGTTCTATCTTCTTTTACTTATTAAAGTAAAAGGAATACTGATAGAATTGTTCCTTTAAAATTTAATTAGGATTAAAGATCCTAAATTTTTGTTCTTTTTAGTTTTTGTAAAATTCAATTTTTTAAGTTTAATTTTTTTATTAAATGTAAATAAATCAAGCCAAATAAAAAATTTTAGAAAAAAAAGTCTTAAAAAAATTTCTGAAAATCTCAAATCATCCTAGAATTTAATACTTTATGATTAGCTAAAAAATACATTCTTATGATCCTGTTTAACCACATCAAAATAATATTATCTGCAACAGAAATTTGCGAAGCAAGGCTAAATGAAGTATTGCTCTGGTCTGTATTTATTTATTGAAGAAAAAATAAATAAATATCTATTGTCAACATCTAGGCCAAGTAAACCATGTTTTTCAAAAATGACTCAAAACAGAATTGAAATGAAAAATTATGTAAAGTTTCAATCAAGCAAAATTATTTGAAATAATTTTTAAATTTTTTTCAAAAATTTAATAAAATATCATGTCTATAAGAAGAATTAGTAATTTAAAGCAATCATGTCTTTCTAATGATTAATTTGCTTTTATTAATTAAATTAGTGTCTTTGTGATTAAAATTTTGAGAATTTATTTAAAAAAAATTGACATTTTTTTTTGCAAATCTAATTTTGATTGAATAATTATAAAGATATTGTTTTTTTTTTATTAATTAAATTTTTGATATCAAAATACTTAAGTTGAGTTTCAGTGTCAAAATTTTGAAGTATTGTGAATATTTTTGTCAGATTTGATAGTCATAAAAATTTTGATTCATAGCACTGAAAATATATATTCAGCAAAACTAATCGTAATTTAACAATAACCTAAAGTAAAAGCATAATTACAACAAAAAAAAGTAAATTTAGAAGCTTTCTTATCTATGATAAGCTTAACGCTCTCACAACTTTAACCAAAAATTAATTGAAATCAATATTCTTGGTGTTTTATAAAAAACTTGCTAAAACCCTACAAGTCTGAAAATAAACTTGTTAAAAAAAAAACTTGAAATATTTTAATTACTAAAAGTGATAGAGATAAACTCAATTTGCATATATCCAGCAGATGTGGAACTATAATCATCAATCCTTGAACATGTGCTCCCTCAATTATCTTATTAAGTGCCTAAATCCTTAGAATATACCAAAAATTTTTAAACAAAAATGGGTTTTCTCAAAGATGTTCTAAATACTGGCGATTTAGACGATGTTTACATTTTCCAAAGCTCATATTTGGACATAGCTGACAAATTAAATTGGCAAATTACGGTCAATATTCTACTCGTTTTCACTTTTTTGGTCTCAAATCTCAAAAATTTTGTACACAAAATTATTAGTTGCACAGTACCAATTTATTTTTCGGACAATCAAGAAGAATATGCCAATCTAGTTTGCTATATCAGCAATAAATTTTTTGTAGACGACACAGAAAGAGTCATAATCAGCCAAAATTTTACACCAGAACCGATTGGATTTGACAATAGAATACTTAGCCGTATCAATGGCAAAGAAACACCAGAAGCTATTTCTTACTATATTTGGGTACCTTATATCCTGGTGGTACAGGCTTTGCTCTTTCTTTTTACAAAGCAATTATGGATCTATTTGTTCCGTAACATTACTTATTTGGACTTAAAAGAGTTGTGCAAATCAGCAGAAATGTGTAAAAACCTAAAGAAAATAGTAATTTTTGATAAAATGGAAAAAGATCTAAAATTGTCAGATGAATTGATCCAAAATCCTCACTTGGACTATTTAACTATTGAGCTTAATAAGCTTATATATCCAATTGAATCGAAAACTGATTCTTTATGGCATAGAATTAGAGACAAACGTCTGTGCATGGTCTATATAATCGTAAAACTTTTAAATTTTGTTAACATGTTAGTTCAAGTTATATTGATAAAAATCTTTCTACAAACTGATTTGTACAATTTAACTCTCAAGCCAGTTTGGAAGTTTCTAGTTGATATTTTACCAATCATTTGGCCATCTAATTTAAGCCCAAAAACTGAATTAATTGATCCAAAAGAAAGCTATTTACCAAGTTCAATTTATTTTCCTCTTAAAAGCATGTGTATTTTTCGAATACGTGAATTGACCAAAACGAATTCTTATGCTGTTATGTGTAGTTTACCGATCAATTTGTTTATTCAGTATATGTTTGTTTTTTTCTCCATTTGGTATTTGACACTATTGGTCATTAATGCCTATTATTTATTCAAATGGATACGAATGTTTAGTAATTACAGTGAATACAATTACGTAAAAAAGCATCTTCTAAAAGGATTTAAACTTTATTTACCTGGGTTTAAAAACAAAGAATGCTCAAATTTGAAACACTTAAGAGAAAGTTCCAAGATCAATATGGAAAACTGTGCTTGTGAGAAAAATTTTGAAGATTTTTTCAAATTTTATTTAAAATCCGATTTTATTTTTGTTCTAAGAATTATCAGCCTTTCCCAAGAAAGTAATTTTAATAATCTTTTAAGAAATATTTTAATCTATCATTGGAAAATGTACCAAGATTTAAAAAATCCAAAATTTTTTACTGCCAAAAAAAGAAATTATTATTGATTTTTTTTAATTTAAATTGAATATAAAAAATTTTAATTAAATATATGAGTGCTAAATAAAATATTCAATTGTTTACAGCTACATTTAGATTTTATTTAAATGTAGTTTTTATTAAAAAATTAATAAAATATTTAATAAAAAATATTTTTGCTTAAATATTTAATTTTATTAGTCTGTTATGATGACTTGAAATAATTCTAGATCTAAATAAGAATCTTTATTTAAACACCTGAATCTAAAAGAGAAAATTTAAACAGTTAAAATTTAAATCAATAGTAAGCTATTAAATTTTAATAATAAAAGTAAATTTCTATGTTATTGTAAGTTTTATAAAAATTTTTCGAAAGAGATCTAGTTTTGACAAAAATGAATCAATTCGGTGGAATAATTTATTTTTTGATATATTTTCATATTTTAATATCAATTGAAAGTCAAGTAATCATCAAATTTGAAAAATTTAAATTTAATCAATCGGACAAATTTAATTTAACTGAAGATTTCAAACAAAATTTTTCTTTATTCTCGCTAAATAATTTAACTTTATTAAAATGTGCTACTATTTGTTTATCTAATGATAAATGCTTGTCGTATACATTCCAAAAAAACACAAGAATATCAACTTGTGAACTTTTAAAATCAAAATTTTTTACTTATGCGGATATCGTACCTGGTCAAAATTATTTCATCTACTTTAAAAAAGAAAATGAAAAGGTCATTAACTCGACAATATTGGACGAATTTCAGTTTACTGAAAATATAGCAATAACAGTAACATTAAGAACACCTTCATTAATTAATGATTCAAAATCAATCACAAGCCCAACAACTACTACTACCACAACCTCAACAACCACATCAACCACAACAACCAGTACTACTACCACAACCTCAACAACCACATCAACCACAGCAACAACTACTACTACCACAACCTCAACAACCACATCAACCACAACAACAACTACTACTACCACAACCTCAACAACCACATCAACCACAACCCCAACAACACTCGATTATTCATGTATAAATGATAAATGTTTCTGTTTTGATAGGATGAGGTTAGTTAATTTTTTTTTTCTTATTTTATTAATATGATTAATTTTTGAAAAGTCATTATTCAATTAAAATGAAAAAATGTATAAAATGTAGAAATGGATGGTTAGCTTACAAAAATGTTTGCTATCAAGCTTTTACAAGTACAAAAAAATGGCAAGAGTATGTTGATTATTGTATTTCCCAAAATTCAAATTTATTGATGACAGAAGATCCTGAAAAATTTGAATTTTTTAGATCGGTTTCTAGAAATTTAACAACAATTAATAATAACCAACGCACATGGGTAATGAAGTTTTTATTTTTATTTTTCTAATAATTTAATTGTAGGTTAATGGAAAATACAGCAAAATTGGAGTTTTTGAATGGTCTAACAACCAGCCTTTGAATAGAGAATATCTATCATCAACAATACTTACATTTTTCACCGGTTGTTTTGCTTTTTATACAACTCCTAGCTCGTTGTTAGGAATTTTTTGGTGTAACCTTCGTTCTGGTGGAATTTGTGAATATTCCGAATGAATAAAATATTTTAACTTATTTTTAATATAATTTTATCATTTTATTAAATTTAAATTTTAAATAAATTCATATTAAATTAAGTAGTTTTTATTGATAAAAAAGCTTTGATTTATTTAAACACCAAATACATAATTAATCATCATTAAAATCAAATAATCAAAGTTAAATTATTTTAATTTACTCAAAGTATTCGCAAACTCCATTCGAGATTGAACTAGAAAGAGATAAACTTAATTGGGGTAATTGATTTATTACCATGTACGCATAAAATCCAGTTGATGTTGAATCATGAAAAAGAGGACTGATAAACGAAATATTCAGACTTTCTCCATTTGTCCATTTATAAACTGATCTAACATCATATCTGGCAGATACCTTAAATAAAAATAAAAATTGGTAAATTTTTGAAATGTTTTTTCATTCAAGTGAA
>VANL01001879.1:0-10058 GCA_006352455.1 Brachionus sp. 'Tiscar' | reverse complement strand
ATAGAAAGCTAATTTTTTGAAATATTTTTTATGAGAAAAAAACGCATGTTCAAAAGAAAACATTATATTGTTATTTTCAAAACGACTTCTTTGTGAAAATTTTCAAAATTTGATTTTTTAAAAATAATTTATTTAGAAAAAAAAATTAAGAAAAATATGACCAGAAATTTCATCTTAATTTGATAACCGGTTATCCATCTTAACCGGTTTTGATAACCGGTTATCCATCTTAACCGGTTTTGATAACCGGTTATCCATCTTAACCGGTTTTGAAAACCGGTTATCCATATTAACCGGTTTTGAAAACCGGTTATCCATCTTAACCGGTTTTGATAACCAGTTATACATCCAAACCGGCTTAAAACTTAACCGGTTAAAAACCGGTTACCTCTAACCGGTCGACCAACCCTAACTCAGAGGCATCAGATAACGACAACAATAATGAGTGTGATAGGGAAGATTAATTTTGCACAATTTTCCCACCCCTAGTCTTTAAAGATTTTTATAAAGTCTTTTTAAAGTGTTTTGGACTAATTAAATAATAGATACTACAAAATATCTGTAAAATTGAGTTGACTGGGAAATAAAGGATTCAGAGAATTCAATTGAATTTTTTGTTTTTTTTATCGTTGAAAAAAAACTTGGAATTTATTTTGGAATTTTCAAAAAAAATTCCGTTTTGCTGTCAAAGTATTTTGAAAAAAAATTTTCGAAAATTTATTTTTTGCCACGAGCTCAAAATATTTTTTCGTAACCAAACGATGTCAGAATTTAGTCTAAAATTTTTAAATAAATCTAATAAAAAGAAAGAGTATAATTGAACAAAGTTATAGATCTAAATATGTACGAATTTCGTAGTCCTAAACCAACTGAAATTATCAAAAACAATCAAAATATTTTTATTTTCAGTTTGTATCAAAATAAACAATATCCTTGTGGGTATTGGTTTGAAAAATAGAAAAGAATATTTTGAACCAGCAGTGTTTCATTTAAATTAACTTGTGCAATCTGATTAACATGGCCGGCAAATGAATAAATAAATCAAAGTTTTTTTCAGTTTTATAGTCATTTTATTAGTTTGGTTTTCTTAATAATATTAAACTTTTTGACTAAATTTGGTGTATTCCGAACCAAATTTATCCCTTCTTTTAAGAATTAAAAAAGATTTGTTTGATATTTGATATTTTTCTTAGATTTTTAGATTTAGCTAAAACCTCGAGATTTGAATTTTTGATAATAAAAAAAAAAGCTCTTTTGACCATTTTTTTCAATTAAGCTTTTCTTAATAGTGATTATTTTTCTTTAAAATTTAAAATAACATTACTTTTTATAGCTTGAAACTTATTCAATATTCTATTGAATTTAGATTAAAATTTATTAATCAAACTTTATTATTTAAATTTTTCTTCTGAAATATTGCTTTATTCAAATAATTTGAAAAACTCAAATTTATTATGGCTTGTGGCTAATCTAAAACGTTAGATAGCTAAAAAAAATCATTCATTTCAGCTCAAATTTTTTTTAATATCTATTAAATAGAAAAAGAAAAAAGACGCTTGTTTTTAATACATATCTATCATCAAAAGCTAAAATGCATTATTTTTATAACTTATTTTATAAAAAATTATCTCATTTTAATTTTTTTTAAATGAAATTTATCTCAATCACGTTTCTTAAATATTTTACACTGTACTTTCACAAATAAAATTAATTTCACCAATATGAATATAATTAGTTAAGATTAATTGAATGTTGAAATTAGGAAATTATCAAACACACCTTTAAATTCAAACAAATATTTTCGAAAAAAATTATCTCGAGAAAAATATTAATTATCTTTTCTAACACAGACTTGATAGCCAAGATTGTTTTACTTAAAAATGCTTTGTCATTTTTACTAATGAGTTTTTAATCAAAGAGACAAACGGCAACTAGCTAGTATAAATAGAACCGTACATTTAAAATAATTATTATAAATTTAAAAAATCAAGTAGAATTTAAAATTTGTCAAAAACTGACACAAAATGACTCATATTGGTGATGTTTCACTCATTTTCAGACAGTTGTTTGAAAAAACTTCCTCAACTTACACATACCTATTGGCAGATACTGAGACACGAGAAGCAGTTTTAATAGATCCAGTTCAAGAAACTGTCGACCGAGATTTAAGAATAATCAAAGAACTGAATTTAAAACTTTTATATGCAAGTAATAAAAACTTAATTATTTTTTTCCAAATAAAAAACCTTCATAATTTATTCAAAGTAAATACTCATGTTCATGCTGACCACATAACTGGATCGTAAGTTTTTCAGTCTTTAAAATAATTTTTTTAACTTGGTGTTTTTAAAGTGGTTCAATTAAGAAAAAAATAGATAACGTTAAAAGTATTTTGGGAAAATCGAGTAAAGCTAAGGCAGATATTTTTGTTAACGATGGTGATGAAATAAAATTTGGTCATAAGAAACTCTTGGTACGAACCACACCTGGTCACACAGATGGATGTATATCTTTAGTTTGTCATTCAGCAAAAGCAGTATTTACTGGTGACGCTTTGCTTATCCGAGGCTGTGGTCGAACTGATTTTCAACAAGGAAATTCTTATAGTCTTTATGATTCAATTCACAACAAAGTATTTTCTCTGCCAGATGACTATCTGATATTTCCTGGTCATGACTATACTGGACAAACATGTAGTAGTGTAGGTGAAGAGAAAAAATTGAATCCTAGATTAACTAAACAAAGAGAAGAATTCAAAAAAATTATGGATAATTTAAATTTACCTTATCCTGCCCAAATCGATAGAGCTTTGCCAGCGAATTTAGTATGCGGTGTTCAAGAGTAGATTTATTTATTTAAGTTTTTTTAGTTTTTGAATAATTTTTTACAAATATATTTTTTAAATGTAATTTTTAAATATCTTATTTTTTATATTTTATTTAAAATAATTTCGACTTTTGTCAAGACTTGGCAGTTATCAAAGATTATTTTTATCAAATAAAAATAAGGTTATCTAAAATAAAATTAGATAAAAAACATAATAAACGCTTTTTATTTTACTAATATCATATTTTATTATTATTATTATTATTATTAAGCACCATTTATGTAGTTTCCTTTTTTCAAAGTTCATAAAGCTTGTTTAAAATGACTCAGAAAAATTTGTTTTAAACAAATAATTTGAAATAAAATTTTCTTCTCTAATTTTATAAATGAATGTGATTTTTAATTTTTTTATTTTTCAATGTTGATTAAAAATTTTAAAAGTAATTTGAATTTAAACGGCAACTTAGTGGGTCGACCACTTATTAATTAAAATTTGTGCTTTTAATTTAATTTTACATGAAAAATATAATTTTGATTAAAAAGGTGCAACTAAGCGTATTTCATTTCTGACTCAGGAATTAATTAAATTTTAAAGCGAGCAAATGTTTACTTCAATGTATATTGATAAATTGCATTGAATACTGGTTCTTTAATTCAATGAAAGCTGTTTTAAAAAATAATCTAATAGTTGGAGCTAACTTTTTTGTCATCATTTAAAAGCAAAAAAAATTACTAAAAAAAATTACTTAAATAAAAAATTACCTTCTCTTTTATTCTTAAAATCTTTTCTCTTTTTTTTATTAAATTTTTGTTCGTAACAGCAATTCATAGCAGTCTCTTTTTGGAAGGTAGACTGAAACTATTCGTCGTCTATCGAGTAATAGAAATTTTTTTTTTTTAGATTCAGAAAATTTTTAATAAAATATTTTTTCCAGACTTGAAACAAAATTTCAAAATCTATTAAATCCTTATTTTTTACAATTTTTATTAAAATATGATTGATAAGTGGATATTTACTAAGAGTCAATTGGTTATATTTATTATAAAATCTAAAAAAGTTGAATATAATAATAATAAAAAGCTAGAGCAAGCAGATTTGCGGATAAAACTTGCTAAGGAAGCCGTCTATGGTAGCTGTTTTACGGTGACTAAAGAAAATAGGTTGGTGTGTGGTTGCCTTTGACACTTGGAGTGAAGACGGCGCTGCTGTCCCGATGGTCGTTAAGGAATAAAGGCCTAGTAACACAGGGACTCCAGAATCCCATGTCCGCTGGAAAACTTCTATGCGTCGAGATTGTTCAAGAACTTGTTTGCAGTCGAAGCACTGAATTACTGTCACAAGCAATTACATTACCTTGCTAAGCTTTTAGGGTATCAATCTTTTAATCCGATTTTAAACTTTATCGGTTTTATCAATAAAGATTATTCTTGCCTAGCAATTTTTAAATAAATTCAACCTTTCTTTTCACCACTTATGTGCAATTTTATTTTTTAAATTTTTATTAATTGTATTATGTTTTATTTATGAATAAGTTTAATAAGTTTTTTAATTTAATAAGTTTTTCATAATTTTTTTAATAAAAAAAAATTATGAAATAAATACAGAAGAAATCAAAAAAGACAAAGTCATTGTGTACCATATTGTACTGAATTTTGATTAAATATTTATTTTTAAAGCGATCAAAAAATTTTTAAAAATATCTTTTAAAATAAATAATTATTATCTAATTTGAATAAAAAGATATTTCTGATTATTTAAAATATAAATTGAACCTTTAAACACTCATTAATTCAATCATTTTTATTTTTTCGCTACATTAACTGAGACTAGAAGGCAATTGTTAATTTAAAATTAAAATATATTACAGACATAGTAAAAATTAATTAGATTATTAATATCTAGTTAATTTCGTTTACTTATCTTAGAGTTATTCAATTTAACTTTAAGTAACCTATCTATTCGTGCTTAAAGTAATTTAAAAATTACAAAAAAGCATTTGGAAATTATTGAACTTGTTGAAAATTTGATAAGATTTAAAAATAATGCATTTGCAATCTGAATTAACAAATATAAAGAAATTTTCGATTGCTACAATATAAAAAGGAGTCTAAAAATTTTATTTTCAAATTCAAATGATCGCCTGAATATGAGACTCGTTTCCTTTAGGTGTCAAAACAAGTTTATCTAAAATGCTTTTAATTATTATTAATAGTACAAATTTATACTATTTTAGAAAATTATTTAAAAATTAAGAATTGTCTATTTATTTATTTTAAATTCTTAAAATTAAAAACCTAGTTTTATTTCATCACCAAATAATCAATAAAAGATCTGCATTTTCCTAGAACGTAAACGAATCAATAATAAAATATTAATAATTTTTCAAAACTTTAATTAATTTTTTTTGATTTATTTATGTTATCAAATAGATGCAGCATTTTTAAATCGGAAAGATAAGATTGTAAAGTTATACATTGATTTATAAAACAGAAATAAAAGATTATTAAATTTCGGAAAAATAATATTAAATTATCTAATATAAAAAGTAGGTGTTTTTAATATAAAATGCGATAATAATCAAAAAAAATTCTAAATAAAAGTAAAAATCTAGCACTGGAATAAACAGTAAAATAATGACTTAATATTTATAAAAAATGAAAATGAAAATTTTTTTAGTTCACAAGCCTATACTTAACTTTTTTCGTAACTAAAACAAAATAGTTCCTATAAAGTTATTTTTTTTACAAGCGATATAAAATTAATAAAAATTTAAAATATTAATAAGATATTTGAATTAGAAACTCTATGTTTGTTCAAAAGAAAAGCTTTTTCTCAAAATTGTTTTTGTTTTTTTTTAAATGATCATGAAAAATTTCAATCTTAAAATTGAAATTTCAAATTTAAAAAATAAATTATTTGCTGCAAATTAAGAGATTTTTTTCAGCACTTTTTTATTTAGAAAATCATTTAAATTCTTTATTTATTTCCATTTCAGATAAATAAATAAATGAAAAAAAAGTAAAAGTATACTAAGAAACTTTGGTTTCGATTTCGCTATTCTTTAAAAAAAATTAGAATATTCAAAATTGTGAATATTTTCAAGATCTCGAGAATTTTTAGCTACCGGATATTATCCTCGAATAATATGATCTATTAAGACATAATTGAGAAGAAGCAAATAAAAGGTTGATAAGCTTCAGAAAAGTGGACACTAATTTTTAAGAGGCTTGAAATTTTTAAAATTTTTAGTAAATTAAGTCCTAAAAGATTCAATTCGATGTAAGTTTTCTAACCATTTTTAGCTTCAGTATCTATCTAACAATGTTTCATGATTGGTTTAAGCAATGTTTTAGAGCGGCTTTAAAGCTTCTTCCAAGCGGCCTGTTAATGGGGTCTATTTCATTTAAAAATAAGGTTAATAAAATTCTTTTTCTATAAAATTTTAAAAAATTATTCATTATCATAGCAAAAATTTTAGGGTTTAAAAACATGTTTTTTATTCTGTTGATATACAGACAAAAACTTAGAAGCTGTTTTAAAGAATAATTTTTTGATCAAAATTCGTTCTTCTCAAATTAAATTTTGATCTTAAATGATTTTTTTTATATTGTCTTAAAAACTCTTAAAATTTTAAAAATGTTTAATAAAAATTAATTTCTAAGCAAATTAAGCTTTTAAACCCCCGTTGAATTTTTAAAGTTCTCCAAAAAAATTGAGTTTCAATTTCGATTAAAAGAAAAACTGACTATTTGAGCTTTTAAGAAATGAATCTGTTTATTATTACTAAGAACTGGTTTTTTTTAAGGAAAAACTCAATTCTTTAATCAAAGATCTTCTCATTTGGTCATTGAGTTAATGCAAATCAATTAAATAAAAAGAAGCAAACGCCGATCTTTAAATTTCATTAGATAACAAAATGAAATCAGAAAAGAACTACTCAATGATTATATAATTAAATTCGATTTAGACAAGAATTCGTAAGTCAGACACTTTGATTTAAAACGAATTAGGAAAAAATTTGATTGAAGCCTATAAATCTTCGTTCTTAGTTAAAATTAGATTTTAATCCAAATCATATATTTTATTTCAAGAGTAAAAAATATTAATAATAATTTCTCATATTACTCTGGCTTTTCTTCCGAATTTTTACTAATATTTTTAAATAAATATGCTCTAGGCCATTTGAAAATTGTTTGCATAGGCTCAGTTTAAAGATTTCCCTAGAAAAAGAGTTTTTTTTTAATTATCAAATCATTATAATACTTTGAACTTATTAATAGTTACTCTCAAGTAAATTGAAATTTAATTTTTTATTATGTATAAAGTTTTTAATGAAGATAATTGAACAATATGAATTAAAAAATAACTTGGTAAAAAATGCTTAAATAATGTAAGGGTTTTAATTATTTTATTAAAATTTTTGTATTTTTTTTAATTGAATTTTTCTAGAATCTGTAAAAAATTGATTATTTTGATTAAAATTAGTTCCAAATTAAGAATAAATTAAGATTTATTAAAGAGTTGACTAAAAAAATTTTATCACTAGAATATATTGGATTTAGTAATAGAGACCCCCTAAGACCCAATAGTATTTATGCATATACTGAATCAAGGTTCCAATATTTATTTTTTCATATTAAAGGAAGATAAATCTAATAAACGTGATAACTTTAAAAAACAGTTTTTTGATTCAAAATACATGAATATCATATTTTCAAAGATTTCTATTTTAGAAATTTGATATAAAAATCAAAAAATTATTTTAACACTCAAACACTGGAGGGTTTTTTCCAGAGGCCGTTCCTTATTCCATTAATATAAAATCCAATCTGTATTTGATTAAATAAATTAAATCATTTTTTTAAATTTTTAATCAGATATCTAAAATAAAAAAATATTAAAATTAATTTATTTTTGTTTCAAAATATGTTTATTTTCATGGAATAAAAATTAAAAAGAAAAGCGTTTGAAAATATTTTTAATCTCTTAATTCTAAATTTTTATGCTGACTGCTCAGTAAGATTTTGCCATTTATTTCATAAAACCATATTACGAATCTGATGTCGAAAATCAAATGAGAATCTACTTAAAATAATGAAAAAAAATAAAAATCATCGTTCATAAAAATATTCTCATCATATGGTTTTTCTTTTCTCATTAGCACCATCTTCTTATAAGATGGCAACATTGGTTTTACTTCATATTAATTGTTTCCAAAAAGATCATGCTTTATTTTATATAAAATTCATTAGGAAAATTGAAAGACTAAGTCTTTGATTAAAAATGCGATTTGGGGAACACTTCTAATCAAGAAAAAAGTAAAAGAATCTGGCGTATAAAAAACCATCATTTATCTGTCTATATTTTAAATATTTTATCTTAAAAATAAATAAAATTAAATCATTAAAGTAAATTTAATAAATTCAGAAAAAGAATTTTTTTTAAAATGATTTATGTTTAGTTTATTTGAAAAATATTAAACATTTGGAAAATAATTAATTACATTTTTGAGGAAAAAGCGTGATTTTATTTTTGTTAAAAAATTAAACTAAATATTGATTTATTTCTGAGATCAATTTAATTTTTTCGTAATAAGTCACTATCGAATATTCCTTTTTCCTGATATTTCTTTAATATATTCTCAAAAAAAATCTTTAAAAAAAACAATGTTTTAGCTAAGAATTTCTTATGTAAATTTAAAAAATCATATGTTTCAACATCTATAGCTCTTAAATTCCATTAAATTTAAAGATAGCAACCCAATGTAAATCATAAAAAATTCCTTATTTTTTTTTAACTTAAGATTATCTTTAGCTACATGATTTTAATTATTTTAGCAGCAAATTTAAATTCTTTAAATAAAATTTTAGTTATTTAGTTGAAAAATTAAATTTAATAATTATTAAAATTTAGGTAATTTAAAAACAAAAATTATATAATAAAAGATAACTTATGAACCAGTGTAATTTTTATTAGATATATTATAAAAATAATAAAAGCAAATCTTCAGTGCTGAAACTTAAATTTTACAAGCTAATGCATAGATTATTTAGTTTAAAATTAAAAAAAAACAAAGTTGAAAATGATAAGTATCGGTTTAATTTAAAATTCTATTCAGTAATGTTTTAATAGATCTATCTAGGATTAGCTTGATTTTCATTTTTAGACTAAATGCATTACATGATAGCAACTATTGTCGAACAATTATAAGCTTAGCTTCGCAATCAAGCTTTTTTCATGATAAACTCATTTTTTACCATTTTTCACTAGAACAGACATTTGTTTTAAGAACGCTGTCTCTCAAAATTTCAAGTTAAATCGGCTTTTTAGACGTCGACAGTACTGCTTATGCAAATCCAAGCATTCAAATAGACATGAGAATAAATAAATTGAAAACTGTTTATTCTAATTCGATATCAATTTTTGTTTAATAAAGTTTGATTCTTAAGGTGAAATTAAATTTCCTAATTTTACCCTAAAAATAAAATAAATTTTAATTGCTTTTTACTTCTAATTTAGTATTGAATTAAACTAATTTTCAAAAGTTTCTTAATATTAGAATATATCATAATAATAAAATTAGATAAATAATTTTAAACTGAAATAAATTTCCAAAAGGAAAAATTTACAATTTATCATTAACAAAATAATTTTTTTTTTGTTTATTAGCAAACAAAGCTTTTGCATGTCAAATTAGGCGAAAAAGAATTAATTATTTTTACATGAATTCATATTAGAATAGAGAATTAATTAATTAAAAAAATTAAAAATTTGATCTATTAAAACAATTTAATAGGAAAAAAAATTAAAAATTTTGATTTATAGGTTTCGTAGTAAAATGATAGTCAGGTAGAAAAATTTCTGAAGTTACAAATAGAGTGTATACAACTGAAAGTATTTTTGCCGTATTGAAATTTTATTATATTTTAAGTTATTACTACGAGTTACTAAATGAATTTTATTATTTCATTTATCATCTAATGGTTTCTTAGTGAAAAATCTAAGTAAGAAGTGAATTTATAATAAAATTAAAAAAAAAACAAATATTTTTGCTAGAAAACTTGGGTCGGAAAAATGGTTCAATATTTTATCAATTAAATAAATCATATATTGATTTAAAAATTAAATTGTATTTTTTTTAATTATTGATACATATACCGTAAACCTTCGCACACAATTGCGCAATTATAGTACATCGTGGCCACATAGTTACATGTAATTATAACTGAGA
>VANL01001878.1:0-10062 GCA_006352455.1 Brachionus sp. 'Tiscar' | reverse complement strand
CTGTAATTAATTGATTGATAATTTATTTGTTTAAAAAAAATGCGCATGCGTCTAAACTTTTGTGCAATACTGTATACTTTGATAATTTTTTACTCACATAATTGAAAGGATTTTAAATTTGGTCAATTTTATTTTAAATTTAAAAGAAAAATTTTTTTGTCTAATAAAAAATTTAGCTTAATTTTTAAGAAGAAAAAAAAACATGAAACTTATTTTAGAATTTATTATTTTTTTATTCAGTAAGGAATAATAAAATAAAAGGTAAATTTAGAAAAATTTAACATTTATTAAATAAAATCATGACAATATAGCATAAAATAGACTAAATTTTATTTAAACTTTTTTTTTGAGAGGGTTTTTTTTTTTTATAAAACATGATTTAGAAGAATGCTCTAAATTTCGCCCATTTTTAAATTATTTCAAATTTTGACAAAATTTTTTTGCTCGTAATAATTTTTTTTATCTTCTTCAAAGGCAAATATCAAAATAAAGTTTGTCAATTTGATCAAAAATTAGTCATTTCTTTTAGCACTAATTCTTAAAAAATTAATTAGACTTTTAGCGAAAAATAAACTTTAATTTTTTTCTAAAATGTCACATTCAAATAAGGATAATCTAATCAAAAGTAAACATTCATTTAATCAGTTTGAGTAATGTCTACTCTATCTTTTTTTTTTTTAATTCTCTAAATTACACCCACAAAAATTAATTTTTTGATTGTTTGAAAAAGGTAGATTAGAAAAAATTAATTTTTTGATATTTAGGAAAAAATTTATTTTAAATAATAATTTTTTAATATAATAAAAAATAAAAAAATAAAAAAACATTATTTGAGATTTGTCATATGTTAATTTTTAGCATGATATTTGTTCACTTATACCAACTATCAGACTATTCGAATCAAATAGACCTTTAAGTTTAAAATACTCGTTAAATTTGATCCAGCTACCGGTTGGCTCAAGGCAAAATTGTTTCTCATCGTAAATTAGATATTTTTTCTGATGCTGTAGGCCAAATGGAAATTTGTCTACATTGACATGACTCAATAAGAATTTACCATCAAATACTTTAAAAGCGATGCGAATTTTTTTGTCTGTTCTAGTCTCAATATTTGTATTTATATACATGGAATTAAATCTCGTGAGCTCCACTTTGGCTTTGTCATTAAGACCCAAAGAAAAGTTTTTAAATGACTGAATTTTTTTGATTGTATTATTAATCTTGGTCGCATTGACCTGATCTATTTCCAAAATAAAAAAATAGCTCACTCGTTTAATGTCGTTAATGATCCTTCTAAAGTAGTCAGCATCGAATTTTTTGGTTATGAGGTAAACTACTTTAGGATGCGTGGAACGGATCTCTTCGAGACGAAGCATTTTTTGAAGCACTTGCAGTCCTCTGGAGATAGAAGAGTCTTTTGATTGCTTGAGCTGTGACAAAATGTAAGATCTGAATTCGGCATTGTACGAGTATTGCTCATCAGGCTTTTTAAGTATGGCTTTTTGTTTGTCTGTTGTAAGAATGGCCAAGCGCTCAGCATTCGGGTCCAGCTTGGTTATCAGATCAAGTACTTGCAGTCTAACAACATCAAACTTTGTCTTAGTGATGTTATCTGAGGTTTCAATCAGCAAATAGAGATCTAATTGATGGGATTTTTGTTTAGATAGAGTTTTCGTTAGCGCAATTAGAAATAAAATATAAAAAAAATTTTTCATCTAAAAATTTAAAATGTTTTTTTTTTGCTTAATGATTAATATTTTATATAATTGAATTCAAAATTTCGCAATCAAAATTTCTCTTACAACTATGAATTAAAAAAAAAAAAATTATTTTTGAGACTCAATTGATTACCACGAGAAATTTGAATTGAGTTGTTTTTAAATTTAAAAAAAGCATTATTTCATACTTCAGAAATGAGTCATTAAATACATTATTTTCAAGACATAAAATAAAAATTAATTCTGATTTCTTGAATAAACAAAAAGTTAATATCATATTAACTTTTTAAAATTCATCAATATTAGTAATTTATTTAATTGATTATTTTCTTAGACAAAATAAAATATGCTTGATCAGAAAGTTTATTTTTTTTCTAAAAAAAAATAAAAAAAAAATTGCCTGTTTATTTATTTTTTATTGTCTTAAGAATTAAAAATATAAACTTGGATACTTAAATATTTTAATAATTTTCTTAAAAATTTAATTTCAGCATATTTACTTTATTTTAACTCTAATTAGATAGTTAGTCAGTATTTTTTTCTTATTTACAAACTATTTATTAAAATCAGTGAAATAAATCTTAGGTGATATAACTTCGGTTAAATATTTTTAAATTGCATATAAAACCTAACAATTGTAAATTGAGAAATTAAATTTAAAATATTTCCCAACATCAACATGCTAGAAATGTTGTCTAAACTATTCGAAAAAGGAAAGCTCTAAGCAATGCATGTATCCATCCAGTTAGATTTGCTTGAATATGCCTGAAAGCATTCAATCATTAAAAAACTTTCAATTAAAATACTGCTGGTTAAAATTGAAAAAATTAAAAAATAATGTAAAAAAGTAAATTGAATGCTAAGACGAATATTTAAATTAAATTGATACCTTATTTCATCAAATCGAACTTTCTTTTATTTGATGAAATACGGTAGTTTGGTAAAGACAATTCTTCTTTTTGTTTTTAATTTTAAATTAACTTTTAGACAACAACAAAAAATTATTTTAACTGAGTATTTACAAAATCAATAAAATTCAAATATCATAATATTCTCTCAAGTTAATTTACTCGAAATCAATGTGATAAAATGCATATTTTCTGATCTACCGAGAATTTTCTTAATTTTTTTTATTTAAAAATTTATCTATTTAAAAAATTGAATAATTTAATCTGTTTACTATTTTAAAAAAAATCTAATGTGATTAGTGATAATTTTTTTGTTTAATTTTTAGGTTCATTTTTTATTTTCATTTTAATTCATAAAATGAAATTAAAAATAGACCCTATAAAATTTTAAAAAAAGTTTTTAAAGGTTGTGTTAGTTTTTAAATAAAATGAAATTAAAAAAAAAAATGAATCATACTCTTTTATTCTAAAATTAATCGAAAATGATCGTTTTAATTTTTTAAAAAATTATTCTTACCATTCTTATAAAAGCTGTTGATTGATGTAATTTAAAAAAAATTCTAAATTTTATTTATTTTAATTAATTAAATTTTTATTTTTGTTAATCAATTATTAGAAAAACTGAAAATTTGCTCTATTTCGGTATTTTAATTCAGTTTTATTAAAATTAATTTCGAGAATATATTTTATTTTATTTTAGATTAGAATTTTTAGCTTTCAAAATTTTGCAAACAGCATTACTTATTAGAAAGATTTATAGATTAAATTATTTGACCTTTTATTATTTAGTACTATAGATATGAATCATATCTGATATTATTTGTAACTTAGATTTTTACTTAAGGGATTTAGGTTTAAATACTTATTTTCGAGTCAATTTGCTTTGGGACCATTTCTTTGTCTTCTAAATTTTAATTTTTTTAACAAAAAAGCTTGATTTTTTTGAAACACTATTTAAATTTATTCTAATAGGTAAATCCATAGTAACAAAATTAAGCTTAAATTGTATTTTGACGTGAATATAACTAAATGCTCATTAACAGCAATTCAGATAATTGACTTAAATGAAATATTTTATTGATGAATTTTTCTTCTTCTTAATTTTTTTTTAATTTAAATAATAATTTAATTAGAATATTTAGGCAAAAAGTATGGCTTTGTGAATTTTGGAACAAAAAAACAAGATCAATAATTTTAAATTGTAGTAAATTTTTTTTCCTTTGGTCTAAAACTGGTTCTACAAAATGTATCACCGATATTTGATCTCTGCAAAAACTGTGCAAATCTGCAAAATAGTATATGCATTAAAAAATCACTAAAATTTAGTTGCAGAGATTTTGCACAGATTAAATTTTAGGTGATACATGTTATGTATCAAATGATACATTTTGTAGAACCAGTTTTAGACCTATGGAAAAAAAGTTATTACAATTTAAAATTTTTGTTCTTGTTTTTTTATTCCAAAATTCATAATGCCTTTAAAGACATTTAATTAGTATTTTAATGAAATAAAAAAATTTATTAATAATTTATTAATATAATAAAATTATTTTAAATATTTTTATTTTCAATTTCAAAGCCATCTATTAAAAGCTGCTTAAAATTAAAAGATCAATACAAACGAGTATCATATTTTAGTTTTAATATAGATCCAACTGTTGTATTTTATCAGTCTTTTTATCAGTTCTTAAAAGTCCTTTATCTTTTAAATTTTTTTAATTAAACTCAGCCAAATAAAAAGCATCTGGAATATATCAGTCAGAATCAAGGTCAATTAAATGATATTTTTGTCGTCCAAGGTGGTTATTATTGAAGCAAAGCAAGTTTTGGACTTTTAAAAAAATTTTTTAGTCCGGACTTGGACTTTTTATTGGGACTTTTAAACAACTCTGATTAAAACCAGATTGATCATAAAAATGAAATATATTACTATAATTAAATTAATTTAAGTTATGTGTATGAGTAATAAAATTTGTTCTAAAAAACCTTAAAAGAGCGATGAAAATTTAAGACTAAATATACTAAATTTAATAAGTATATTGAAGTTAATGATCAAAATTTAATGATCTATTTTAAATTTAATGACAAAATTTAGTATACAAAAATATTTTTTTTAAAGTTTTTTAAAAGTTAAAGTTAAAGTTAAAATTAAAGTTTTTTTTAATGCAGAAAAATATTTTCAAGTGTAGCATAACATGTCTAACCATAGCCAAGCATTGTGCATATTTCTCTATTCATAATTTTTTTTTCACAAACTTGCAGACATTAAAAATCAAATTTTACATTATGATTATTTACTTTGAAGATGTACTTCTGCAATATTTTTCTCAAAAAATATTTTAAACCTTTTTTACAAGATAAATACAAGTTATTCAGGACTTAGCAGTTAGATCTAATTCGAAGCTCAAGTACGATATTCTTTCCACCATCATGCATCACTATTAACAGTTTCGAATCAATCTTTTGAATTGAATGAGAAATATGTCAGGACAGAACTGAACCAATATGCACCATTGGTCTTCAAACATTTGGAAAAAAATTAAAAAATTCCATTGTGTAATTGCTCCCATGCAATTTATTCTCTTTTTCTTAAATTTCTCAAATATTTAAATATGTCTAGCCTCAAGCAATTTAAAATTTTTTTCTTTATATTTAATTGTTTTATTTTAAATTTTATTTTCAAGGAACACTAGCTAGATACAGATAAACAAAAAAATAAAAAGAAAAATAATCTGTATACTATATGTTCAAGCAAATTTCGGGCAAAAGAAAAATAAAAATTGTTCTATCATTTCAAAGCCCTTTATTTTTAAAAATGATTGTAATTATTAAAAAAAAATGCATCGAAATTAATTTCTCATTGAAATAGGCAAATTGCTTAACATTAAATTATGATTAAATTATGAATTTGACCAAGTCCTAATGCTGCTGCGGCATTCTTCACTCTTTTAAAAATCAAAATTCAATTAAATAGGTTTATCAAATTTATATTATTATTGTAATGAGTATGATGGCAACATGTGTCTGCAATTAAAAATTTTGAATGAAGAAATTTTTTTGGAATTTTTAAAACTCTTCAACTAGTCTGACAATTAAAGGACATAATGAATTCTTTAATTTCTGATATTTTTGTGTGTCAATAATCTGTCACTTGATTTTAGCTAAAATTAAAAATTTTGAATTAGAGTAATTTAAGTGATAACAATTGTTCTGAAAAACACATAGTTAACCCAGTTTGATATCTTGTTATGACCAAACAAGTTAATTTAATTTTCCGGTCGTTAGGATTTAGAGTTTTTGTTTCTCGACCGATCGAGAAAAGTAAATATTTGTCTTTAGAATTAAATATTTGAATAGAGTCATTCATATCCACAAAAAACATGATTTAACACCTAGCTTATTCATGAAACAATAGGATTTGACTCGACCTAAATTTTGCTCTAAAAATTTTGGCATTAGCAACCAACAAAATTGAACTCAGTTTGTCTGTATAGAAGCATAAATTAATATCCGCGAGACAAAATCACGGTCGCCATTCACATAACCGTGCTCATCGAATCGAATTTTACCTTTTTTTGTTTTTTTTTTTTTCCACAAAGGTAAAAACATAATTTTCATTATTTTTTATTAAACTAAAAACAAAAAAATTAGCATTAATGTTTTCTACTCATTTTCTTCTTTTCTTCTTTGTCTGCACATTCATGACCATCTAACATTGGATAACACACTTATCTTAACCATGCCTCACTCGCCCATTTCAATCCATCTCCACACATACATAGACACACACACACACACACTAGACAAATATTTATCTTATCAAATGCATGTCATAGCCAAATAGGCCAAGCCTTAAAAAACGTTAAATATTTATCTATTTAGATACAATAAAAAAAAAAAATAAAGAGATAATATAATAAGAAAATAAGTTTAATTATAAATTTATTAGGCCAAAAATAATGGAGGTTATTGTCGAGTATGGCTATCAGGCTCAGAATCCGGATGAACTAAGCATTAAAAAAGGCGACAAAATCCGCAATGTGATACGCAAAGAAGACGGCTGGTTCGAGGGCGAATTAGTTCACACTGGCCAACGAGGTGTATTCCCGGACAATTTTGTAAAACCTATCAAAAGTTCGCCAAAAACAATTGTGTTCAACGAAGAGCCGAAAAAGCCGCGCTCGCCCAAGCCCACTCTTCTAACACCGGCCCAATTTCAGGCCAAGGTCCTATTCAGCTATGTGCCTATCAATGAAGACGAACTGTCCATTCAGGAAAACGACGTTGTCACTGTTCTACGCTTGGTCGAAGACGGCTGGTACGAAGGCATACTGAACGGCAAGCGAGGCGTATTTCCTTCCAATTATGTTCAAAAATTAGACGAACAAATAAGTGACGATCCGACTAGGAAGAAAAAAGTTTTCGGCATCGGATTCGGAAATATATTTTCTGGCAAGCAAATAGAACTAAAAACAAAGGAGACATTTGCTACGACGTCACAGTCGGAAGTGGAGAAAAAAATAAAGGCCAAAGTATTGTTTGACTATGAGCCGAGTCAGCCCGACGAGCTGCGGCTTGTGCGCAACGAAATAGTCAACATACTTGATCGTAATTTGGAAGACGAAGGATGGTGGAAAGGTGAAAGTGTTAATACGGGCAAAATTGGAGTTTTCCCGGACAATTTTGTGCAAATAATTGGAGATGACGAGAAGAGCAAAGTTGATGGACTTAATTCGACTGGGTCGTCGGCGGCCTCGTCCTCAAACAATTCGCTGCAGCGCGAAGTCAAAACTGACGAGCTCGGCGCTGTTATGACCGACTCAGAGAAGCTTACACACTTAAAAAAGACACGACCCAGTCATCGCCGACCGCCGTCGTTCAGAACAAAAAAAGCTGATGAAATGCCCGTCGACGAAGTCAAGTCGGTTAGTCCAGCATCTACTTTGGCTAGTAGTGTACTTGCTGCCAAGTCGCCTGTGCATGATGACTTGAGTGCTCTGCGCCAAGAGATCGAGACACTCAAGCAAAGTGCTTTAGAGGCTCAGACCGAGAGCAAAATGGTTAAAATGGAACTAAATGAGATTAAAAAAATAAATGAAGAGCAAACTAAAAAAATGACCAAAAAAATGAACGAACTTATTTTGGAAATAGATGAGGAAAAGAAAACAAGACTTGCTCTTCAAGTCGAATTGGAACGACTTAAAAAAATAATTTGGCACAATAGCTAAATTAAATTTATGCTTTTTATTTTTTTTTTCTATTTTATTTTATTTTATTTGATTATTAAAATTAAATTAATGTATATAAAAAAAAAAATTCTATTAAATTGAAATAAATTTTTAAATTAATTAATCAATAAATTTGAGATAATAAAAAAACAAAAAAAAAGAAGAATTTATTCGTTTTTTATTTTAATCTGGGTCTAGAATTATTCTTGTCCATGCTGGTATTGGCAAAAGTATAATAAACTTGTAGCCGTGAAAAAAATCTAGCTTCGATTTTAATTTACATATTGAAACAAACCAGATAAAGAAGTAGATGAAAAAAAAAAAGAACCTTGGTGCATTATTGAAAAAGCCTTTTGACACTAAAATGTAAGATGACACTTTAAGAGGTATTCAACGTGATGACTTCTAAATCAAACAGTTCTAATTCTATTTTTTTTAGTTAAATTTTTATTTGGATAAAAAATAATCTTTTGTTAAGACCCGAGTTTTGACATCCCTCTTGATCTTTCTAGTCCTTATTTTAATGTAGTAAAGTCATAACTGCGGGCAGAGCACGCTAACAATTAATCACTATATAAACCACTAATTGTTTGTAATAACTTTGGATTTCATTTAAATAAACTTTAACTAAATTTAATTGTTTTATTTATTTTTTGGCTTAAATCCCTAAAGTCCAAACCGAGACTTTACACTTTGATTAAAACATGTTTGCCAATAAAATTAAAGTTATTTGATCCTTTTTTTTATGACCTGATTTTTATTTATTGAAAACAATTACAGTAACAAATTAAAACTTTCTGTCTTTTGGATAATTGAGTTTATTTTATTCGTTTAAAAATTATACAGGGTCATTTTTGACCCATCTTAGTAAAAAATAATACTTTTCTTAAAACACGCCTTTGGATCATGCACCAAAGTACATCTCGCCCATGCTATAATATTGTAAACTTTGAGTGCATGCTCTAAAAGCGTAATCACGCGTTTAGGTCCGCATCAAACACTGAAAGCCTTAGTTTAATGCGTCATAAAGACTCGATTTTAAATTAAAATGTAAAAAATAATTTTTTTGAATTATGCCTTTGGTGCAGTACCAAAGATTATAGAAATAAAAATAATAAAAAATTCATTTTTTTATATATTTCGATTAAAAAAATAATACAATTCAAGTTCTGCTGCAGCATTGTGTCTAAAAAAATTTAATAAAAAGACTAAAAAAATTTAAAAGGACTTAATAGACGATGATCTGTATCTTTTTGATGATAATAATGAAGCTCAAATACCTGTGAGTAATGAAATTGAAATACCCGAAGCTACAAATTCATCATCAGCATCGTCATCCAGTAATGTGGGAGGTAGGTCCATCCAATTTGAAAGTCCGATTTCCATTTTTAGCCAGAATGTTCCATTAACTTTTCGTATTGTAAGTCAAATTCCAGTGATGATACAAACAACGATTCCAGCTAGCAACGACAAGAAACTACCATATTTAGAAGAAGGGGTCGGCCAAAAGTTTAAAAAACAAAAAACAACAGTTTAAATAGTCATTTATTCGTAATAAGAATTATTTAAATAATCTTTTAAATTTTTTTAGTATTTTTATAGAATTTTTATAAACATAATGCCGCAGCAGAACCTGAATTGTATTATTTTTTTAATCGAAATATATAAAAAATACTTTTTTCTTTAATTTAGCGAAAATTTTACTAAATTAGCAGTAACTTTAATTTGATAAGCATGTCAGGTATCTTTAACATCAATAATTATTTGGGTTGTTTAAAAAGTGAATCATTTGGGGCATTTTGAATTGTGAGACCAAAAAAAAACAAAAGCGAAAATTTTAGTAAATTTTTGCGGATAATTTAACTTAAATAAATTGCTATACTGAAATTCAAAATTTTTCCCCAATCATATCCAAAACTCTATTCGCTCTGTTGGAAGAGTAGCCCATTTTAAATTGTTTTGCCCAATTCCAATATGCATCACTTTAAATTTTCTTAAGATTAAATTGATTGCCTACAAAATCACTCAGCTTGAAAAAGAATCTTTATTTTTTTGTAAAGCTAAATTACCAGAGAGTTGATTAATCGTCTGATTAATTACAAATTTTTTTTTTATTTAAATTAACAAGGGATTGAAAGGAAGGACTAAGTTCTATTTCAAACAACTTGGGATTCCATCCCAAACTATATTTTAGATAAATAAAAAAAT
>VANL01001877.1:0-10067 GCA_006352455.1 Brachionus sp. 'Tiscar' | reverse complement strand
TTAATTAGCTACTTAAATAAAATAATTATCTACTTTTTATTTTTTTTTATCTATTTTTCTAAATAAAAATTAGCTACTAACACAAAAATATATCCATAATATTTTTAACTATTTTTATGTAGCATTAGAATCATTCAAAAAACTTACAGTTTTAATAAATTAATAATTTTAAACCACCATAATAATCACGATATTAGTAATAAAATTTTTTATTTGATATAACAGAACAAAAGAAAACTAAACAAAAAAATTATTTGGATATTGAATTTTACACAGCTTCAAGCATTCAATTTTTACAAAAAAAAATTCAAATTTGGTTGAATATCTTAAGAGTTGATTGAACATATTTTTTTATAAAAATATGAACTGTTTATCAGTGTAATGAAACAATAGTACTAGTCTATTGTTTAATTTTGAAATTTCACTGCAAGTTTTTAAATTTTTTTTGTTATTGTAAAATCTGCGTCTAATTTATACAGATGAGAAAATCGATTAATTACACTAAAAGCATGAACACAGTATGAATCTATTCTAAAAAAGAATTATATTTTTAGAATAATTTTCTCTAATCTTCTGTTTTTCTATATTAGATAAATGCTGTTATTGCTAAATTGAATGAATATTAAATTTTTATTAAATCAATTTATTTTTAATAAAAAATAAAAATACAATAAATTAATCAGCCATAATCAATATTAATAAAAAAAAAAACATTTAATTACACAATTTTGAAGATGAAAAGAATAACATAGTTTATAAAAATATATCGGCAGTTGTACATATTAATTTCGAGTCGTCTTTATATATTTTTCCATTTCAAACTCTACTATATTTTAAAGCTAAAATAATCATTAGAATTAAATTAAAAAAACATGATATCATTTTTTTTGATGTGTTGCCCAAGTTATCTATGTAGAAAATAAAAAATAAAGATTTAATCTTTAATTTTTTTTTAAATAAAATTACCATATATTAAACTGTTTTTATTAAATCGTGTGCTAAAATAGCTTTGATTTGTTTTTGGATCTGCGTGATCAATTTTTCTCATATCATATCTAATATCACCTTTTTGCCTAATAGAATACTGTTCATACGCATCGTTTTTTTCATGCTCATTTTTAAATATAGTTATCTTAGTCTTTTTTGGTTTAAACAGCAATTCTTTATAGTCATTCAAATTGATAATATTTTCAGATTTTCCGATAACATTATCTGCCACGCACTTAAACTGACACAAATCTGATGAGGTAAAATTAGCAACTTTTAAATAAGATATAGTGTGATTTGAGTGCTTGATTGTATTTCGGTGATGCTTCAAATCTAATTCATCTAAAGATGCATATTGGCTAGCATTGGCATTTAATTTGAACCAAGTGATCGTGCTCTCTGGATTAGAGTCAACAACACAACCTAGAACTACTGAATTGGTCGAGCTGCGACTTAAATGCGGCTGAATTATACTAATTACTGGAGAGACTATAAGCAATAAAAATAATTTCAAAATAATTTTTGTAAATAAATATCGAGGCAAACTTACAATAAACAGTAAGAGTAAATTTCTTACTCACAGATGGCAAAATACCATTGCTAGCAACACATTCATATTTGCTATTTTCATATTTGGATAAGTTTCTAATGCTTAAACTTGTTGATTCATGGTTCAAATCTTTAGATCAAATAAAATAAAATAAAAGAAATTGTTTATTTTTCTTATTAGTAGTAAATATTTTTAATTTAATTATAAAACAAAAAAAAAAGCAAGTTTTCAGTTCTTAGAAGTTCATTTGAATGGAAATAATCGTTAATGAATGGATAATCCAAATTGATCTATTTTCTATGCATTTAATTTCGAATTCCAAATATAAAAAAAAATCAATCTGATTAAACAAATGTCTCAAATGAACTTTTTCAATAGCATTTACAAATTAGACATTTAAATTCAAACTATTCAGACTTTACTTCTTAATTGAATATAAAAAATAAATAAAAATCGATCTTTATTAATTTTAATTAAATGTCAACAATAATGTTTTTATTTTTTTTTATAATTTAAAAGTAAAAATATAAATTTGTTAAAATAGCTATTCATTTTTTGACATAATGAACTGAATGAATAAATAAATAAAAAAGAAAAGATATTCACCTGTTATTATACCAGTGCTTTCATCAATTTGATACCACCTGATTTTAGGAACTGGTTTGCCTGCAGCTGTACACTTAAGCGTCACTTCACCATTTTCGATTCCGGCAATATTACTCTCCGTAGTTTGACTTTCAACAAAACTGGGTGATTCTTGAAAAATTTTATATAAAAATCAACACTATTAAAAAAAAAAGCACAAAAAACTTACTAGTTACATATAAATGAACTAAGCTGTGAATAAGAGGCTCATCTTCATCTGACTTAGTAATACTATTCTGGCATACATATTCATTTTCATCATACAATTGAACATTATCAATTTTTAAGTTATAAAAAACAACATCATTAGTGATTGTTTGCTTAGGTATAATTTGATTAGGATCTGATATAATTATTTCCTCTTCTTTGTGTATAGAGTGCTGAATGATTTCGAATCTCGGATCAACAGTGATCCGATTAGTGTTAAAAGTAAGAACATTTCCAATCTTAGCCTGTGTCCATATGGCGCCTGGATTGAAACTCGAATTTATGGCACAATTGAGAATTACAGACTCGCCTACTTTGGCAGTCATTTTAATGACATTGGTTTTGGATTCTTCTTCCTTGATGCTAGTTATTGCATGTCTGTAGCCCGGATGACGGTGGTACAAGCGTCTCCTGCACTCGGACAGTGATACAATAAAGTATATTAACAAAACACTAAGCTTCATATCGACTGATTTTTTAGCATTATAATCTGTGGCTAGTTATTAAAATCTAAAAGCTCTAAGGATATTTATTTTATAAATTATACTTTGTCAATCGAAGCATGAAGGAAATGAATAGTTCTGAAGGCTTTATCGGTTTTTCTATGGCTTGCTCAAGTTGGTTTATAGAAATCGGCCAAACTGGATAATTAGAAATTAAAATAAACAAAATCCTGATTTAAAAATAAAGTGCGAAATTATTTAGAAAACTAAATGAGCACTATGCTTAGATAAGATAATGGATATTTAATTGATATTCAATGTCAATTGAACTCAGCGGCACGCGACCACCCAGCTAAAACTTTTTATTTTATCTTTAATCGTAATTAAATTACGCCTAGGTGATGATAGACAGTATCTTTCCACAAGTATACAATGATTTATGCCGGATTGAAGATAAACAAATGATCTGTCTGAGGATTTAATTGAGATGAGCTTTTCCGAGCCTAGGAATTATTTTCTCTCTTTTTCTTTCTTTCTTTCCTTCTTCCTTCTACACAAAATTACTGGCCTTCATAACATGCTTTTGACAACATGAAAATAAAAACTAATTCTAAACAAATTTTGTTATAATTGCTTTTTAGCACTTAAAAGTTATCTTGAAATTTTATCATTTTCATATATCAAATAAAAAAAAAAAGAAAAAAGAAAATAAAAAACATTTTGGCTTATTTGAAATAAATCTTGTTATCATTGTAAATATTTGCATTCGAATACATAGAAAGATTCTAGTGTTTAAATTTTTCCCTAGCCACTGTAAATTTACCTGATTATAGCCGGAAATCCCGAGATAATTAGGCCTTTTTTTTCTCAATCAATTTAGATTTTCTCGCATTAAAAACAAAATTACTTTTATCATTAAAAGTTATCTCCCGCGGGTCAGATAGCCGTATGCTCTTGAGAAAATGCTGTCATCACTTAGAAACCATTGGCTCGAATTAAACAAATCCAAGTCAAATCTCGCCCTATCTGTTCAGTTCATTTCTGGGATTTTGAAAAATTTTTATCAGAACTGGAACATACAAAACTATACAGCTTTTGTTCAATTAATATAAAAAAATAATAGATTTTTTTTTTTTTACTAAGATCAACCTGATTAGAAAAATTATAATTAAAGCAAAATATCAGATTTTTAAAAAATTAACAAAATGAATTTAGTCTTTTTTGAATAAATATTTTTTATAATTTTTTTTAAATAAAATTTTACCCAAATAATTTATTTCCAATAGATAGAAGTAAACTACGCTGCCCAAATAGAGAAAGACAAATGAATATTTTTATTTTAAAAAAATGATAAGAAATAAAATAAAATGAATCGAAGCTTGTTATTTTTTTTGTTGTTGTTAATTACATATATATGGGTGCACAAGCAGAAAATTGCCAATATTTATCAGATATCTGGCTTAATTGATATCTAAAAAATGATTCGAGCGATTCGATATCAATGGGTTTTTATCTAGGCATATTTTTTAAAATATTGATTTACTAGTGTTTATATAATGAAGATAATTTATACAAACAGCTAGGCATGAGAGAATTAATTAAATAATCGGCTACAAATCAATTTGTGTTGAAATTGATTCAAATAACTTGCCCGAGTGCAAAATATTTGAAATATTTAGTGTACGGTCCTTCTTCTGATCCTGAAAAAAAAAAGCATTTTCAACAAAAGAATAAAAAAACATATTTTCCTAAGTCTATCGATTTGCACGCTAAACTTGTAAACATTTTTCTTATCATCTTGTTCGCAAAGCTAAATGAGCCGTGCTTTTTTTTTCCACTAAAAATAAAATGTTTTTTAATTTAATTAGTTTTTTTCTATTAAATCAATGGTCGAAATATTTTTGCATAGTAGAATATAAACTAGCAATTTTTTGAAATTCTATCTTAAAGTTAATTTTCTAAGTGAAAAATTACATGCTTTCTAAATGATTATTTATTTAAGCTAAACTATTAAAATGTTAAGACTGGTATTCCAAAATAAACTTGAAATATTTTATCTGCTTGAGTCTTGCCACCGATCACAAACTTGGCCATGTTTAATTTGATCGATGTCATTTAAACTGGGTTAATTTATCCTCGTTAAAAATGATCTATCGCTCAAATCACCTTTTCTTTTCATGTCAAATTTTTCACCTATTCTCTAACTACTTTCAAGCAGACAAACTTGTCCCGGATTGTGAATAAAACACATTTAGCCACGCGCTTAAACGTGCCACTATCTTTAAACAAACTGTTTATTAAAGGAACTTGAAAAAAATATTTTATTTATTTAGTAAATTTTTTGTAAAAGCTTTAGAAAAAATAAAAAAAAACGAAAGAGTGAATAAATTGAGTCTTATATTTTTGACAATTTATCTATTGAATTAAATGCATTTTAAACACAATACACTTAGAGTCATTGTTGTCTTAATTTTAGAATTATTATCCATAGATCAAATACAATATCAAATAAAAGAAAACCTAGCTGATATGTTTGCTACCAAATTACAGTCTATAAATAATGCCTAATTAGTTTCATTTTACTTGGACCATTTTAAGTAATGTACTGTTCTTGTCATCCAAATTAATACTTAGCCATATCGTGAGACTGGTTTCATTAACATTCCAAATTTATGTGTCAAATAGTTTCCTAAACCAAGGTTAATAATAGCAAATATTTAAAAAAAAAAACTTAAATCTATTTAATTAAAATAAATGGAATTTGTTTAATATATGTTTAATATCTAGCTTATATATTTAATGAGAATACTAATCGAGTCTGTTTATAGTCAAAATGATCTATTAGGCCCAGACTGGCCTATTGACACGTATTGGGAACTGGTTATCCAAAATTTTTCTAATTTAAATTTTTAGATTTATTGATATCCATACAAATTTAGATTAAGATATTATCAATCATAGGATTTTTGATTGCTTATTTGAATCGACCTTTTTAGCCGCTGATGAAAGATTACTAGATTTAGATTTATGCCCGTGAATAACTTGTCTCAAATTAATTCGAAACGGACCTTTTTTTCAGTTTATTACGGCTTAAATAGAGAGAAAAAGCTTTTCTATAAGTCGTAAATCAACTTCAACTCATTACAATCATAGAAAAGAAATATCACTTAATTAAAATCTTATTTTTTCCTTTTAATACTCTTATAAACATAAAATGAGAGAAGAAGAACGAACAAAAGGAAATACAAAATTAATTCCATTTTTCATATATTCTTTTTTGTTGTTGTTGTTGTGTAAAGTTGTAAAACCATTTAGTTAAATTCAAAAATCGATTAAGTCAAGCCAAAATCATTAAAAAAAAATTTTCTAATAAACAAGCTCTTTCATTACATAACTTGAAAGCCTCTTGAAATATCATGGAAAAAAAAACTTTTAAGTCTTTATCTACATCTGCTTGCCATCTAAACTTTAATTAAATATAGTTTTGATTGAATAAAAAAAAATCAAAAATAAAAAAAAAAACAAAAAATCAAAAAAAAAATCATTATAAATATCTATGTAATTTAAACCGGTTAATCCCAATTTATTACCAAACTTGAAATCTAATTCCCTCAAGTTTAAAATGCAAGTTTTATCAATAATCGATCTATCTATTTATCTATCTAGGAAAATATGTCAAACATATTTGTTTTATTTTTTAAAAACAATTTATTACTAATTAGTAAGTTTAACTTTTTTTGATAACCATTTATTAAATTGGTAATTTGGGTTGAATGATCACGCCATTAATAATATTAGACTAGTAGACTTAAATCTATGGCAATTAAACGAAACGATTTTCTCTCTAAAGTAACAAGCCAAAAAGCAAATGTTACCCGAATTTAATTAGTAACTAGATTTTAAAAATGATAATTTTTCAACTTAAAAGCATTTCGATCATAAATATTCGTAAACTAGGTTATACCTGAGTTTGACTTGGACATGGATTGACTTAGCACTGACTTGCTAGAATCCAGGCACGCTTCGACTATTTACTTCCCTACAAAGTCAAACAATCTCATTCTATTCATCAGTATTTACTGAAAACGACAATACTGAATATTG
Organism: Brachionus sp. 'Tiscar'; assembly: GCA_006352455.1. Taxonomy (NCBI): domain Eukaryota; kingdom Metazoa; phylum Rotifera; class Eurotatoria; order Ploima; family Brachionidae; genus Brachionus; species Brachionus sp. 'Tiscar'. Next base: position 3,131 of record VANL01001877.1, on the reverse strand, counting down.
GCGATTTAAATTTTTTTAATATTATACAATTTCATGAATTAATAAAAAGAATTGAAAATAAAATTAATCTTAATTCAATTTTTTTTTTATTATTAAAAATCATTTGCCTATTGTTCCTGTTAAATATTCCAAGTCAAATATTATATCAAGTAGCTACAATCTACAATCGATTTGAAGCTAATACATTTATTTAATTGAGCATATAGCCACCAAATGGCCTATTGTTCTGTCATTCTATTTAATAAATAATTCACAAGCTGACCTTATTTTTTTAAAATTGACTTTTAAATTAGACGGCAGTGCTTTTTTTTTAGCGGGTAAATAGCACATAAATTCACATGTTTATTTAACAAATAATTTAGATACTAAAAAATTTTTAATTTACTAACTTTTCTATTTCTTAGTTAGAAAATTAATGACAAAAATAAATTCGCTATCCAATTTAAATAGTCCAAAGCGAATAGATAGTTTTAATTAGAATTTAATAACTTATTATTTAACTAGATTCAATTTTTTTTGCAATTAAATTTATGACTAGCAGTAAACTATCGATTGAATGGCATGATATGAAATTTCAATTAACTAAATTCAATACCTAGTAATTAGAGTGACGATAACAAGTCCATAGAACAAGAGGACTCGAGAGAATTCGGAATTTATTGGCATCAAAAATTCACTTAGTTACATTTCTAGAGTTACATTTAATCTAATCTAAAAGTCAGATCTTAACTAGAAGAATGAAAAAAAAAATTAATTTTCGGCTTATCCTGGGAGGCAATGCTTGATTAATGGACAAATTTGGGTATTGCCCAGTTGAAATTTTGGCCAAGGATTTAAACAATCGATAAATTTATTTAAACTAGATTTTTGTCAATATATCAATCAAAAATTTAATTTAAAAATCAAAGGTTTAGACTAATTTAAAAATTTCTTTCTTTTCTTTTTTATTTTTATTGTCGAAATTTCGCTTTGTGATTAGTTTTTGTTTCGGAAACGAAAAAAGTTTTGTACAAAACACCTTTAGGGATTCTAATCATTTGAATGATCGAATTAGTTGAATAGACGCGTGACCAATATTAAAACATATCGATCACGTCTCTGAAGAATAAAAACTCTTAAAAATAACAACTTGACTGCTAGAATTTAATTTAAAGTTTCACATAGATTTCTAAATAGCATATTAAATAAATTACAATTATTTTATTAGAAGCTAAAAACAACTACATTTATTTAGCTTTATCCAGACAAAAATAAAAATTAAATACAAATTAATTTTCTTTCTATTTTATTTTATCGCGCAATATGAGAATCTAGGAAATTTTTAGATCATAAAATTTCTATCAATTATTCAATAGTTATTTTTATTAAGCTTTAAATAAATTATCAATTTCAATGGTTAAATTAATAGTTACATTTTATTAAAAGCAATTTGGAAAACAAATCTACTTTACAGAATGTTTTTTTCCATTTTTATTAGATAAATTTAAAGTTGTTTTCTTCTAAAATAATAAAAAAATTAACCGAATATATTTAATATTAAATTTGCATGTTAAAATTTTTTTACAAAGACAAAATAGTTTCTTTTATTTACAACAAACTGAACAAATATTGATCAAATATTTCTTTTTTTTTCAATTAGAGAATAGAAATTTAATTTTATTGATATTTATTATGCTTATAAATAAATAATTGGTTTATGGACAATGGTTTTAATTTTAAAAGACTAGAGTTAAATCGTTCTTTTATTGATAGAAATAATGGTTTTTAGTTAAATTTTATAATATTGTATTTTGTGTAATGGCTAAAATATGCTTTTTTCATTAACCTTTTTCAATTGATGAGCTTATTTTAGGACTAAATTAAAGTAAAAATCGAATAAACATGAGAAAAATGAATACTAATTAGACCCTGCTCATTCTTTTCACATTCTTAAGTTGAAAACATTTGCATGTTTGAGTACACATTAATTCTGTGACTGAATATTAAAAAAATTAATTTACAAACTACTACTAAAATTGAGTACATTATTATTTTGAAATTTTTGTATCAAACAATAGAAATTTACATTTTCTTTAATTTAAAAAAAGCCTTTAGCAATTAGTTTTCTTTAGAAGACATTAAAATTTATGGCTCAGAAAAACTTGATGAATTAATTGTTTTATTTCTTTTTTGTGGATTAAAATTTAGAAAAGAAAAATGAAAAGATTCTAAGTGAATGAAGTCATTATAACGCATAAATCAATTAGAATTAATCAAAAATGTAGTTAAAAAGTAATATTCACATTATAAATAATAATAAAAAAATGTTTTTCTCAAAATACTTATGTGAACCTTTTTTTGTTTTTTGAACAAAAATAGGATTTTTGCCGAATATAATATTATTCTATTAACTAAAAAATTATATATTTCCAATAAAAATTGTAAATTTATTTTTGCCGAAAATTTTCTAAATAAAAAACAAGCAATTTGACCACTAAATACGAATTTTAATAATAAGAAAAAAAGGTCTTATTTAAGTTGTTAAAAAATGTTAAACATAGATCCAGTCATCCAAAAAAGAAATTTTTTTAAATGTAAGATTTAACATAATATTCGAAATAATATTCTAGCAAAATTTTAGAAGTTAAATGTTTTAAATTTTTATTCTATTAAATTTAAATTAAATAAATATAAAAAAAATTGCAATAATTATTTATTTTAGTCGTTTTTAATGTAATTGATTGTACTCTTTTGATCAATTTTGATTTGATCAATTGAGAATTATTTATTTACAAAAAAATTTAGCAATTGTATTTATTGATAAATAAGTGAATCAAAATATTTCAAACAATAGCTTTTGTCATAAAATCAATTATTTTCTGAATTAAATCAAAATTTTTACTTGAAACTTGAAAATTTGTTGAAATATAAATTAAAATACTAAAATTTAAATTATTATTTATTAAAATTAAAGTCCCATGGACAAGAATAAAAAAAGAAAAAAAGTAGAATTTAAAAAAGTTATTTAAAAAAAAAATTTCATAATTTATGAAAAAAAATAAATTTAATTACAAAAATAAAAAAATTCGTTTCAAGCTGATCATTTACTAACTATTCAAACCGACAAACCAATTTAATACAACTTTATTTAG
>VANL01001876.1:0-10073 GCA_006352455.1 Brachionus sp. 'Tiscar' | reverse complement strand
TAGATCAAACCTAAGTTTAATAGTTTGATATTTGGTTAAAAATTTTACTATTCTACTTTCTGAGGTCGAGTTTAATACGATAATATTAAATAAAAACATATAGAAGATTTAGCAAATGTCTGATTTGTTTTAATATTTAATTCAGAAATTATATATTAAATGTTAAAAAAGAACAAATTTGTAATTAAATTATATTAAAAAAAAATTTTTATGAAGAAAAAAAATAATTGCAAATCTTAATTTTAGTATTTTTTTTTATATAACGTTGGCTTTCATTTTGACCTTTTTCGACTAAAACGGCATGTCACTAAAGTCGAAATAAAGGAATAACAATGATTTTTAACTAATTAATTTTTGTCTATTATCAGCCCTTGCGTATGATAGGATGGGCCATAATCAGATTTTACTTAATAAATAAATTTTTTATTTGTTTTTTTTTTTCAGTATTAAGTAAATACTTGCTTAATCATTTAAATTTTATCTATGATTTTTATCATAACATTAGCGTTAAGAAATCACTTAACAAAATAGATAATAGAATAGTAAGAGAAAAATAACTTTTTTCATCAAATTACTTCAATAAGTCATCAATAGTTTTTTATTTTAATTTGAAAATGAACTTAAAAAATTCACAAAAAGTAAATAATCTTCTATTTTAAACAAGAAAATTCATATCTTTCATAAAAATAAATAATGATTAATTTTTTTGAAATTTATTTTAATTTATTTAGATTTAATTTATTTTGATTGCTTTGGATTTTAACTTAAAATTTTTTGGGTTGTTCGACACCCTTAAATTAACAATTCCAACTATTAAGCCCGTGATTTTTATTGAATTAAATATAGAAGATTTTTCTATAAGAAATTTTATTATAAAGCAGATGATGGTCCATCCTATCATTCGCATTAACGGGTGATGCATGCCTAGTTACACAAAAATGAAATGTGTTTTGCTACATGAAAAATTTTTAAAAATTTGAATTTTTGCATATTAATTTGTAGAAAAGGAAAAAATTTATAAGTTTTAAAAGTTTTTTTTGTTTTAAAAATGTTATCAGAGGCTTTGAGATTGGCTCTACAGAATAGGGTCAAAGATTTTTTTGTAAAAAATCCGGAAATTTCAAAGGCTGTGAATCACTTTTTCCAAGAAGGGATATGTAAAAAGGCAGCATATAATTATATCAATCGAGAGCTAGAAGGTCAAGCTTTACAAATAAAAATAATCAGATAATTCTTCGACATGGGACAAGGCAAAATTAGCCCAACTTAAGAGGTTGACAAACAATCGAAAAAATGGGAGTCAAAGGAAACTTGCTAAAAAATTCAACGTTAACCAGTCAACAATAAGTCGGCAACTGGCTAAAATGAAAATTACTTATCGTAAACGTGAGAAAACACCCAAATACAATGAAGCCCAACGACACAAAGCCAAAAAAAATAGCCGGAAACTCGTCAACCAACTTTATAAACAGCAAAGTGTCATAATTTTGGATGATGAAAAATACTTTTGTTTTGCTGGTAATGAAATGCCCGGTAACGCTGGATATTATACGGATAATAAAGAAAAATGTCCAGAAGATGTTCGTTTTGCTGGAAAAGAAAAATTTCTAAAGAAAATTCTCATGTGGATCGCAATTTTTGAACGTGGAATGTCTAAGCCTTTGTTTCGTTCATCTAAATCAAATGCTATATGTTCTAATGTGTATATACAAGAATGTTTCGAAAAACGGCTTCTTCCATTCATTGAAAAGTATCATAGCGATTATAATTACTTGTTTTGGTCAGATTTAGCAAGTGCTCATAAGTCTGCAAAGACTAATTCGTGGATAGATGAAATGATTTATTATGTTCCGGTGAATATGAATCCTCCAAATGTTCCGAAAACAAGACCAATAAAAGACTTTTGAGCTGTTTTGGCATAGAATGTTTATGAGGGAGGTTGGGAGGCAAAATCAGAAAAAGTATTAATCAAGCGCATTGAATCTTGCTTAAAAAAATTTGACTTGAGCTTTTTACAGTCCCTTATGTCGTGTATTAAGACTAAATTGAGGTCTATAGCCGACAAGGGTGTACTGTCCATATATAAAAAATAATTTTTAAAAGTTAATTAATAAAGCTTTAAATAGGAAAAAAAATTTTTGAACTGGCTCTTTTCCTTCTTTAATTATGAGGATTTGAATTTTGTGTAACTAAGCATGCATCACCCGTTAATTACTTAAAAATCATTTTTATTCTTTTTTTTTCGACTTTAATGACATGTTGCTAACTTTGACATCAAAATATGTAAAAATCGTCATTTTTAAACCTTTTTCGACTAAGTGACATGCCTTTGTAGTCGAAAAAGGTCAAAATGAAAACCAGTGTTCGATACATAAGAACATGTCACTATAGTCGGATATTCAGCTATAGTGAGAAATCACTAAAATCGAGCAATTACGTTATTTGAAAATATGTAGCAAAATTATAATTGAGTTTGTTTTCTGATTAAAATAATTTAATTTTTTCTATCGTTCTTTAATATACACTTAGATTAGATATAACTTAAATTAAAATTTAAAGTTTTAAGCAATAAAATTTTTAAATCGAGCTTTATATATATTTAAAATTGAAATTTAATAATGCAAAAATTATAAATTAAATTTATTTTTATCATTTGTTTAGGAAAAGATGAAAAAAGTTGAAAATTGTTGAGATAAAAAAATGAAAATAAAAACAAATTTAAACTAAGTAAAAGTTTAAAGAATTAACTCTTAATCATTTGTTAGCAGTGGTTGAAATTTATTAATAAATTATATTATTTAGATGCAGTATTTAGAGTTCGCAAATTTTATTGATAATTTTATTGAACAAAATATTCTTGGATTTAGGGAAAAAATTATTGGGGAAACGTCAAAGAACCAATATTTTGCTATAATAGTTAACAAGGTTTTTGTATTTAAAGTCCGTTTGATATTAAATATTGATTTTCGTTTTGGAAAAGTTATATATTTAGAAGAACTGTCAGACCACTTAACAGTGATTAATTACAGAGAAAAGTGTGAAGAAATTATTAATGGATTTAACAATGATCAAATTGAATATCCACTATCAAATCTATCGTTATATGATCCATGTAATCCAAATTTAAAAAAGTTTTTTTATATTGAAAAATCATTCAGATTAGGACAAATAGACAATCCAATTAATTTTTTTCAGCCAGGTGATTATATTAAAATAAATAGAGATAATTTATGCTTTAAAAATGCTATTTATACCGAAAATCTGAAAGTTATTCATGTCTCTTTTTCAAGTGGTCAAGTTGAAGAATGTGATTTATTTGAATTAGTTGGAGATAGCAGTTTTTTTTTAACATCTTATATTTTTTCTGCAAGAAGAAAACATGAAGTAACAGATCATGCAATACGTTTGCTTGGTACAGGTCAAACTGATAATACAGAAAGAAATTTTGCTAGATTATGTTCTACAGGATTCCAAGAAAGAGATAATTTAATATTAATGCCTCGTAACCATTTTTTTTATATTTATGAAAATAACAACTGGAGATGTCAAAGCCTATCCAATAACTATTAAATAATTGTATTGAAACTTAAATAATTTTTCTAAAAATTATTATTAACACTCAAAACCCGGAGGGGTTTTTTGGACCCCTTGAGTTACTTTTTATTTTCTATTTTTTTTCCATGAAAATAAGCATATTTTGCAAAAATATAAATTAACTTAAATATTTTTTGATTTTAAATATCTGATTTGAAATAAAATTTTAAAAAATGGGTAACGTTTATTTAAGAAAATACAAATTAAAGATAAAGTAAAAAGCTCCGAAAAAACTCCTCCGGTGTTTGAGTGTTAAAAAGAGAATACAATTGCTATTTAATTCATTACTATTCTTTACAAATTTGCACCAAATTATTATAAAGATCCATATTAACACTTAAAAACCGGATTTTTTATACCTTTTATTACTGAAGGGGTCCAAAAAACCCCTTAAATAAATTATGCATTTAAACAAGTATAAATTACTAAATTATACAAAATATTAAATAAGGGTGTATTTTGTCTCAACATCTGCTAACATTCAAGTCTTAATCCCAAATTTATTAGTCTTATTCGGCTTATATTAAATAAAAGATTTAACACCGATTTTTGCTTGGTATCAATTGTTCATCAACCGTCAAATGTAAACCTGGTCTAAAGCAAACTTGAGAATTTTCTATAAACCTATCCCATATATATTATGCTAGCCATGCAAAATTTTGATTCAATAAAAAAAATATTATAAATTTTTTTAGAATAAAAGCTAAAGTTTAGCTTTGATGGGAAAAAAAATTTATCTTAAAAAATTAAATTTTTGGAGCAACAAGCAAAAGAAGTACCAAAAAGGGTCGAAAAAACCCCTCCGATTTTTGAGTGTTAAATAAAATAAACCTTTTTTAATAAAAATTACCAAATTTTTCGCCAATTCTTCATAGTCGAACTTTTTTATTTTAGATGCTTACGGCTCCTCTTTCTCTTCGCTTTTATCATCAGATTCTATTTTTTTGGAATTGTGTATGAAGCTTGAGCTTAAGTTTGAAGTGGACATATTGTTTTTTATTGGGTAGACTTATTTTCTATTTGATTGAATCAGAACATCAATGCTACCTAAAATGTGAAATTGGTCATTACGGAAAATGCCAAAATTTTTCGTGAAATACCAGTGTCAAAAATAAAATTATTTTTCTTTTAAAATTTCGTTTATTGCCATCACTTTTTGAAATTACATCCATAAAATAAATCAAATTAAAATAAATAAATAAAAAGCAAAACAAATTATTATTCACAATTGGCGAATTCTTTGCCATGACATTTAGAACTGCACTTAAGATTATTTTTCTTACATGAACAACGCTTAGTGGCACAGCTACACAGCTACCAGCTACTTAGTTTTTTCCCAGACTTGTCACAAAAATTTAAGTCAAGTCATATATCAAATTAAATTGCATGAATTGACCATTAATTTAGAAAATTTTCATTAATTCTTGATTTTGCAATTTTGGGTTTTTTCGGTATTTTACGTAAATAGTTTTAAAATCAAAAAATTGGTTTTTATTGTTTTTAGATATGTATTAAAAAATTTTTTTAGTTATTTACTTGACTTGATTTAAGACTTGTGACTTAAAAACAAGTCTGTTTTTTCCAGTAGTCTATTTTTCGGCATTTCGTGTAATGCTGAATTTCGCGTTTTGACTGAAACATCCATACCAATTGAATCAGAACTTTTTTCTTACGGGCAGCAATTGGAATCACTTGTAATGTTTTATCAAGTCTAAACAAGAGACTGTGCATCATTTTTTTATTGATTAGTTATAAATACAATTATAAAAAAGTAAAAAAAGTAATCATGATTTTTCAAAAGAAAAATCTTCAGCATTTAATCTTTATATTTCATCTTCAAGTTGATAAATCGGTTTATGCTTATTTGGTTCATTAAACGCTATTATTTTTTTTGAAAAAATGTTTTTGTTCTACTAAAATTAATTTTTTTATCTCAATTTTAATACGAGTTAAAAATTAAATAGAGTTTTAACTATTTTTGATTTAAAAAAAATCAGAAATATATATATTCAAAAACACAATTACAAAGGCTATTAAATAGGCTTAAAATGAATATATCAAATCATATTAATGAAAATATTTTGAGAACTTGTCTAATTTTTAATAAAATCTTTTTTATTTATTTTATTTAGCGCTTAATATGCTTTAAACAGTATTTTTCTTTTATTTAGTTAATAAAATAAATTTTTGATAAAATTGGAGCATCAAAAATAAATTAGGCTTACAACGAATAGGGATTTTAAAGCGAGTATTTAAAATCAAATTTAAAGTACTTTAAATGGCAATATTATATTTATTATTTATCAATTTATAAATAAATGATCAATAAACATCCATGTATTAAATTGATATGCGTTTTATTTTGTTTTATCATCAAGTAATGAATAAAGTAACTTGTTAAAGAATTTCAAAAATAGACCTTTATAAACTTAAATCGTGATAAGAAAAAAATCAAATCTAATCTAGAAAGTGCTTTTTTAAATATAAAACAATCCTCAAAAAATTCGACTTATGGTTTAAATTAAATTATTTAAATTATTCTAATGTAGTTATGTTCAAGCTTGGTTACAGGTTAAATATAAATAGAGAAAAAATCATATCTTAAATTTAAAAAATGAGCATTTTAGAAAATGAAAATCGCACTGTTGTGTTGGCTTATAGTGGTGGCTTGGACACATCATGTATCCTTGTTTGGTTAATAGAACAAAATTATGAAGTTGTTGCGTATATGGTAAAAAACTATTTAATTAAAATAACATGAATCTTATTTTTTTTTAAAGGCTAACATTGGCCAAGATGAGGATTTTGATTCTGCAAAAGAAAAAGCTTTAAAATTTGGAGCCAAAGATGTGGGTTAATTTATTTTATACAAGCTTCTTTAATGCAAAATTAATAAAGTTCGTTTGCCTTGATTTGAGAAAAGAGTTTGTAGAGGATTATATATATCCAGCTATTCAAGCAAATGCCATTTATGAGGACCGATACCTTTTAGGAACGTCCCTGGCTCGTCCATGCATTACAAAGTAAAAATGTTATTGTATTTTATTTTAAATTATTTATCGAAATTATAGGGGATTGATCAAAGTTGCTTTTGAAAAGAATGCTGCTTATATTTCTCATGGCGCGACTGGTAAAGGAAACGATCAAGTCAGATTTGAATTATGCGGTTATGCTCTGAAACCCGATATTAAAGTGATATCCCCATGGAAAATACCCCAGTTTTATGAACGCTTTAAAGGCAGAACAGATTTGTTTAATTATGCAGCTGCTCATGGTATCCCTTTGCCAGTTACACCTAAAAATCCATGGTCAATGGATGCTAATCTGCTTCATATAAGTTATGAGTCAGGAATTTTAGAAAAACCAGAATGTTCGGCTCCAGACAATATATACCAAATGACCTCCAATCCTAGTGATTGGCCTGACACTGGCGATCTTATTAAGATAGAGTTTAAAAAAGGAATTCCAATCAATGTCAAGAACTTGAATGGGTTAGAATTTTATTCTGATCCTCTTGAAATTATGATATATTTGAATAAAATTGGAAAAGTTCATGGAATCGGAAGAATTGACATTGTTGAAAATAGATTTGTTGGAATGAAATCTAGAGGTATATATGAAACACCTGGTGGAACTATTTTGTATCATGCTCATTTGGATATCGAGCTTTTAACAATGGATAGAGTAATAAAAAAAATAAATTTATTTTATTGTAAAAGTGATATTGTAAAACAATTTTATTTTAAAGGAAGTGAGAAAAATCAAGCAATCGTTGATCCCTAGATATTCAGAAATAATATACAATGGATTTTGGTTTAGTCCCGAAGCTGACTTTTTGAGAGAAATCATCACAAAAAGTCAAGAAAATGTTGATGGATCAGTAACTTTACTAGTTTTTAAGGGAAATGTTTACATCAAGGCCAGAGAATCAAATAAATCATTATATAATGAAACTTTAGTAAGTATGGATGTAAAAGGAGACTATGAACCATCAGATGCTGCTGGATTTATCAAAATAAATGCTGTCAGGTACTTAAATATTAATTTATTTTATAATTTTTATTTTATAAAATTTTGTCAATTTTTAGACTTAAAGAAAACTATCTTCAAAGAGGCTCTAAATTTTAAAGTGCACAATCAATAGAACAATTACTTGATTTAAAAAACTCTAAAAAAACAAAATTAAACTTTCATAAATTTTTATTCATTTTTTTTTATTTAAGCTTAAATAAAAAATGATATTAAAGAAAAATTTTAATAAACAGATTTTAAACAACGCTCTTCCCAATCTTTCCAGTAGATTTTTTTTATATTTTCAAAATAATAAAACAGATAAGGAAATTTATTCTTTATCGGAAAATCAAATTTTAAATTTTTTGTACAAAATATTTGACTTAAGATACCAAATAAAGCTGCATCGTTGGCCGAGGGCGTTTCACCGAACAAAAATCTTTTTGATTTTAAAAAATCTTGAATAGCCATTAGATCTGATTCTATTGTTTCCAACACTAAGAAAAAATTCAAATAAATAACATTATAATAACAAGAATTATACCTTTTTCTTTTGAATAATTTGAATAAGCGTGAAGTTTAATCTCTCTTTTTAAAATGAACTTATTAAACATGTATTCAACCCATGACATTTGAACATCATCTTGGCTAGAAAATAAATATCTGAAAATCAAAATCGATTTCTCTAGACTTTGTTTAAATAAAACTAGAAATGATCTTGCAATTGATTTTTCAATTCGATTCAAACAATCGGACAAATCTTTTCCATTGATTCTTTCTAAATAGCTAATAGCTTCGTCAATATCAGATATAATTATTCCATTGAGAACTAATTTTGGTCTGCTTTGATATGAAAAAAATCGAGAATCAATCAAGTTAAGATCATATTTAATACCTGATATTCTCAACCAAGTCTCAAGTTGAATCAATTCAATACTTCGACTGGGACAGTTTGAGTAAGCATCTTTGTAGTGGATTATAACAATTTTATTTTTTGATAAGTTGGTTCTGTTTCTTTTACGCTTAATCACTAGGATAGTTATTCCAAATGTTAGCAAAGCGGTTGCAGATAGAATTTTTAAATTAGTAAATTTAATAATCATAATAAATTATGATGCATAAACACGAAATATTTGAAAAATTTTGAAATTATAAACAAACAAGTATAAGTAATAAAATATTTCTATATTATATATTTATTTAAAAGGTAAATTTTTTTTTAAGATGGAAAATTCAAGTGGTTATTCAACTGGAAAATATGGAGGATCAATTTGCCAGAGTGGAGGAGCTTTTGGCGCCAAGGAGCACCTAAATGAAGAGATGTATTTTAAAAAACAAGATGAATTAAAATTTCAACAATTGAAAGAAAAAATGGAATCTCAAAATCAAAAAAAAGAAAAAATTGAATCAAAAAACTAATTTTTCGGTGACAACATACTTTGACTTAATTTAAATTGTGAAATTTTTCTAAAATAAAATGTTAAATTTAAGATTTAGAATATTTAGAAACTTAAATTTTCAGGATAGAATAATTTAAATTTTATACTATTATAATGATAAATTGGATAAAAATTTTCTTCATGGTAAAAATAAAAGATAGTTATATGTAAGTTTTTTGGTTAATTAAAAAGTTAATCATGAAATTAAGAAATTCTAAAGTGAAATGGATTTTAAAAAATAAAAAAATTGATTGAATTTTTGTATACTTTAATAAAATTGGTTATATGAGACAGTTTCTTTTCAATATTGCATGATTAGCATTTTTTATTCATTGGAGAATCAGCCTTTGGTATCAAGATTATTTTGGTAAAATTTTGAATTGGCAAAATGCGTATTTTTTGTTGACAAAACTAAGAATTTTCAATAATTCAAATTAATTAATTATTTATTTTTAATTTATTTTTTGTTTTTCTTAAAATTTTTCTATAAATTAGTTAAAAATGAAGATAAATATATTAAAATAAAGAATTAACTTGACTTGATATAATTTTTCAATGTCCATAAGCTCCGAAAATTATCTATCATCAATCTCTGATATTTGTGTCCTAATGGCACAAGCAGCGAGTCGAAAAATCTACCAAACAAGAGGAGAAAAAATCTAACGAACGGTTAAACCCCTCTCATTTAAATAACAATGAGAGAGTAGTTTCTACAGGATGAAAAGTACGGCTTAGATGAACAGTAATCACTGTGTGTGAAATTGTGTCAGATCGGGGCCTTGGCTTAAAAAGAAACCAATAAAGCACTCTCTATGCTTCATAAAGGGTGATTAAATATATTAAAAATTATTTCTGATGAAATGTTTGATTCCCTTATTCATAAATCTTAGTAATAAATATTACAAATTGGCGATTTCTTTTCAAATTTAAACTGAGATAATAATTATTAATTCCGTATAGCCGAGAGGTTTGCGTGTTAGTCATTCAAGCAGAGGGTCGAAGGTTCGATCCCCGCAAGGGGAGAGAAAA
>VANL01001875.1:0-10075 GCA_006352455.1 Brachionus sp. 'Tiscar' | reverse complement strand
GATAATAAATTTTTTTTAGATGAAAATGGGTGTATAGTTAAATTCAGATAATTAGGAATAAATGTATCAGAAAAAAAATTCACTTTTATAAAAATTTTGATGATTTACACCCGGTGTTGTTTTTTCGCCATATTGATGGGTGTATGTTTTAGACATAACCCCTTGTAGGCGATGTAAAAAAAAAATTTTAAAATAAAATTAATGAATGTAAGACAAAAACGGGCTATTTTAAAAAATAAACCAAAAATAATAGAATTAGTATGTTTTTATTTTTTCGGGTACAAAAAAAATTATTTAATTACAAAAATATTTTATTGAGTTTTTTTTTTTGGAACCCACTGATCGGCCACCCTTTTTTGCTTCATGTCTGTTTTTATTGTGGTGGAGCTTCGTCATTAATACTTGAATCTGAATCGGACCCCTCGCAATTACTAATGCCTAAGTCAGATATCTTTTGAGTTTCGTTAGGTTGCCTCCACAAAGCATTTGCTGTAATTTTTGGACGAGCTGGACGGCGTTTTAGTTCAAGCGGTAAATTCATAGCGATTTCCTCGCTATATTTTAAAAGAATTATTTTAAAAGAATTTACCGAAATCATTTACTGATTTCGATATTTTTTTATCAAAGCATAATTGATTTGATTTAAAAATAATAGTCTCATTTAAAATAAATCAGAGTATCAAAAATAAAAATAGATACCAGTTCAATTATAATTTACAATTTATATTATTTTATATTATATTAAATAAAATTGACACTAACTTCAGTATTTTTGTTATTGCAAAATATTTTGCGAGATTAAAAATTGCTTGATTAATTTATTTTTTAATTTAAACAATCATGAAAAGAAAAAAAAATGTTAAGTGTAAATAAATACTGTTTATTAGAAAAAATATGATAAATTTTTTCGTGAAATATTTTTATTAAATATTTCTTAAATGGAATAAAAATTAGATGTTAAAAATTTTCTTTAAAAAATTCGCCAACTTTATTTTTTCTAAAACAAAATTATTAAACTCAATTTTTAATTTAGAAAATAACTTACCGTATTGATGATTTTCTTCATCAGAATTAAATGCAGATCTGGATCTCCATCTTGCTAGGCATTTGATTATCAGTTCGCTTCTAGTGGATTCTGGCGAATTGATTTTGTCCAAAAAATCACACACACTAATCTTTTGCCTCTTGCCGATCCTAGCCCAAGGCCCGTTCACAAAGTCCGAGTTAATTGGCGGCCTTTGCATGCTGGCAATATCCAAAAATCCCATCAAAACTACTAAAAACACTGCGTTCAAACTCAAATTCATTTTTTTTTTCTCTAAATAATTTCTATTCACTTATTTTTTATTTTCTCAATTGAAATATTTATATTAAATATCCTTCTATTTAAACGAAATTTTTTTCAATTTAAAATAAAATAAAAAAATGACAAATTTCATCTCGGGAATTGCAAGCGTTATTCATCAATTCAATTAATATAATTTAGATAACCATTTAAATTTTATTTAATTGAAAAACAGTGATTAATAAATAGTAAAAAAAATATTTAGAAAATATAATAATTTGTTTAAATAGTCAAGTTTTAAATTAAATCACATTTTTACCACACACTATTTACTCATCATGTATAGACTCTCAGCTGAATTATCTTTTGATCTCTTCATTGCCAATTTTTTCTCCAAAAACTCCACTAATCTATCTAGAAAAAAGAAAAATATTAGAAAACTCGAATGTCAGTGTTTGACAGTATCAATTCTCGCAGACAAAAATTAAATTTCATACCAAGTGGGTAGGCTTTCTTACTGATTCCTCTTTGATAGCTTTTCAAATACTTATAGTTCGGCAGGCGACTGAATATGTCACTTTTGTCGACGCGCAAATCACCGATCTGTTCAATCGGCTGAGATTCCAGCTGCATTTTTTGCTTGCTAATCGCATGAACTAGCGCATGGTTCAGTTTTTTAACACTGCTCAGATCGGTTTGATTGCGCATCGAGCTCAAAAAAATTATAGGATACAAAAAACTCAAAAACATTTTTTTCTTTTATTATTCTCTTCTTTTTTTTTTAAAGATAAAAATAAAATAAAAATACAACCACATTTAAAATGATCTCAGCACGCTTCCTAAACCTAATTAATGTGCTATTATTCTCAAGTATCCGTTCTAATGAACCTCTTATGCAAAAAAGTACTCTTTTCCTAATTGGGAATTAATTAATAAATATTCTTACACAACAGTAGATCTGAATCATCTAATTTTTGGTCCATGAGCTCAGCGTTTGTGTCACCGTTGAAACCAAGACGCTTGCCAATACGATTCCAGTGTGTACCGTGTCTGGGCAAATTTTTGCCAATTATCATAGCGCTCAGTGTGTTTAGACATACCAGAATTGCCACTGCTTGAACTAAACTTGGTCGTTTCATTTCTGATTCAAGATCTAAAGCAATTTAGAAAATTTCAGTTCTAATTAAAGAGTCTTTTTTTATTAAAAGACCAAAAATTGAGAGAGAGAAAAAATCAAATTAAAATAAATTGTTGCTTATTTGTTTAAATATTGAGGAATTTGATAAGACCTTGGGCTATCAGTTACTTGTAATGACTCAATAGAACACAAATTAATAATTTATAATTAAAAATGGTAATTGAATATGCCAAATTTTGATTCATATTACTTCAAAGCAGATTTGAACGGAATTTTATTAGTCATTTATAAGAAGAAGAAATTTGATTATGAGGTTAAAATTAAAATTTATTTTGGTATCAAAGATTGCGATTGTAATTTGGATTTGGTTACGTTTTATACTCTTAGTCATTCTTTTTTAATTCTTTTTTTTGATTATCCGAAAGAAATTTTTTTTTTTATTGTTAATCGAAAAATTTTAAAATTAATTTTTTTTATTTATTTATTTAGTTACAAACAATTATTTTTTAGAATTGAACAAAAAAAAAATTTTAATTGTCGCTTTTTTAACAAAAAGAAAAGAAAAAAATTATTTATTTAATTTGGACTGGGGATAAATTTTTAAGTTAATTTTGGTTGTTATGTGATTCAAAATAAAAAAAAAGTTTCGCATAAAGTTTTTATATTTTTATAAAATAAAAAAATTAGTATTTTTTATTATTCAATTAATTTTTTAGTGAAATAGTTAGTATTTTTATTTTTATGAATAATAATAATAATAACGGTCCTATTTGTTCGCTTTCAAAGCAGTTGGTCCACTCCAACCTCGGCCTGCCACGTCCCTGTTTTCCACCAACGAGATCACCGAAAAGCACTTTCTTTGCCCATCGGTTGTCTCCATACCTGTACCTCCTCGCTATGTTCTCTAGCGGTGCCGACTGCGCTCTCTGGTAGAGCTTTGCGTTTGTAAAGCCCACTTTCCTAGGGCCCGCTAGCTGCTGCGGTGAAAACCTGAGGTTAAAACGGTTGATTTTGGAGTAATCATCATCGTTGCAAGTCCATGTCTCAGCTCCATAAAGGATTGTAGACAGCACGGTCTCCTTATACACCCTGGTTTTGGTTCTGGTACTAAGCGTCGTTTGGTCCCACACAGCCTTCCTATGATGATGGAATTTGAAGGCTCCAAGACTTATCCTTTTGCCTTGCCTCCTCGGCGCTGGTTCTTTTGCTTGACACAATGCTTCCCAGGTAAACAAACTTGCCGACTCTTTCTTACGGGTTTCCACCGATCTCAAGTCTTGCATCTTCGGCATCACAGTCATCCACTTGGTCTTCCCAGCATTTATCGTCAGTCCCCACTGTCGAGTCTTATTCTCAAGCTTCCTAACACATTCTGTGAGTGTCTTCATGCTCTCACAGATAAGCACTTGATCATCAGCATACAAAAGCGCGTTTACACGAAGTGTACCGTTAACCTGAGTACCCCGCGTTTTTCTTCCATTCGGCATAACGAAATCCACTTCCAAATCATTTCCGTTAATACCCTTCAGTGTCTCCGCGATCACATGGTGGATGTAGACGTTGAAGAGTGCCGGTTATAGCAAGCACCCCTGTCGGAGCCCGGTTAAGACCCCAAACCAACTTGTGAGGTATCCGCAGCTTCCGTTCCTTCGTATAACGCACCAATTAGGCTTCTCAGTTTGCGTGACACTCCATAATGCTCATAGCGCTTCTCTGTTGACGGTATCATAAGCCACTTTTAAGTCCACGAAACATAAGTGCACCGGTGTTTTCTTTCTCCTGGACATCTATATCATCCTTCTTAGAATAAAGATCTAGTTCGCACAGGCTCTATTCCTCCTATATATCATATTTTCAAAATAAACCAAACCTTTAACGAATTTGGTATGAAACTTTATGGTTCTACGGAAAATATATTTCTGACTTATAATGGTACAAATTTGCCTAAAATCAAAGCTGATTTTGTAACAATTCACGACCTTATCTTGGCAGATAGTGACGGAGTCGAACTCAAGACTTAGATAGTGTTGAAGTCGAAAATTACGACGGATGTACAAGAGATCCAAAGGTCTCGTTTGAATTAAGTGGCAAAAGAAATACCGGATACTTTAGTAAAAGTAATATTATAAGATATGATAATGTGGAACAATGCAAAGCTAAGAGACATTGGGTTAGAAAAATTAATAATAAAATAATATCAATTGATAAAAATGGAATTACTTGGTTGAAATCCAATCATTTAATATCAGTAAATAGCATCACTAGTGAAGTCCTACTAGTGATACTAGTAATCCTACTAGTACTAGTGATGTCCAGACATCTATATCATCCTTCTTAGAATAAAGATCTGGTTCGCGCAGGCTCTATTACTCCTGAAGCCTTTGATTTTATTTTTATTAAATGGTCAGTAAATAAAAATAAATAATAATTTATTACAAATAAATGGCATATGCACAAAAATAATTTTTTTAAAGCTTTTTAAAAATTTTTTTATTTGAAAAATGTAATGCAGAGAAATATTAAACCATAGTCAAGTATTGTGCATATATCTGCATTTTGCACAAACTTGCAGACATAAAATGTTAAGTTTAGAATTGAAAGTTTGCTTTGATGTTAAATGTGCTTCTGCAATAAATTTTTTTACTCAAAACTTTACTCAAAATTTTTTAATTAAAAACCTTTAACAACAAAAAATTAACAATGAATACACTGAGTCTAGTTTTATTGATAGAACTTGCTATCGAACATTTCTCCAATGGAAAAACAAATAAAGACTATAAAAATTCAAAAAAAAAACTAAAAAAAACTGTAGAAAAAATTTACCAAAGCCACTCTTGATTTAATTGCTGGCTTGAAAATTACATGGATTATGAGATTTAAATATAAAAGAGCTATTTTCCTTTTTGTACTTTTTGGTATTTTTTAATTTCAAGACCCCTTTTTACCATAAAGTAGTAAAAGTAAAATGGGCCATAAATTTAAAAATTCAATAAAATACAAAGAGTTATTAACCCAAATTGATTGTCTTTACCTCGAAAATTTTAACTTAATTAGTTAATTTTTTTTATTATTTTTATCGATTGATTCTTTTTAAAGCATCCTTTAATAAAAATAGAATTCTTAAATAAAACAAAAAATAAAAAATTTTTTATCTTTTTTTATTTTTTGCTAATAGAATAAAAATTAGTAGCAGTTAATTTTTTTTATCAAAAAAAAAAACGATAAAAAAGAAAAAAAATTTTTAACTTTTCATTTTAGCATTCTAGGATGAATTGAATCAATTTTTTTAGTGCTCAATTCTAGTGATTCATTTTTTTTTTATCAAATTACATGTCTAGTCTTTGTTGATGGCACCAATGTCTAATGATTGCTTAACTGACCCACTTTTCTAACATATTTCTTAATTGTCGTGAACAGAATTTGAGTTAAGAAAAAATTTCATTAAAAGCTTGGGTTCGAATGCACACAATTTTTGCTTATTCTTGATAAGATGCCGATCGAACCACTTTTTTTTTTAAACTAACAAAATCCAATTCTCAAAGAAAAAACTTTAAATCTCTATAAATACATGAATTATATGTTTTAAAGTAAAAAAATCTAAAAACTCTCAATAATGATTCTCAAACTAGGAGGCATTCTATTTTTAATTAGCTTGGCAGTAGCAGATCCGATTCCGTTTAAGGACTGCGGCTCAAGTGGAATAACTGACGCAGTCCTAGACCTCACCAACTGCTCTACTTTACCATGTTTATTTCACAAAAATGAGAACGTAACCTTAAATCTAAAATTCACAACAAGTATTTGAAAATGAATAAAATGTTTATTTTTTGATTAATTTTATTTAAAGCGCGCGAGTTTAAATCGCTGACAAATTTGGTCTATGGAATAATTGCCGGTGTAAAAGTTCCGTTTCCATTGCCTCAGTCAGATGCGTGCAAAAACGGAGTACAATGTCCACTACCATCAAACACTGCTGTACAAGAAGCACTAAGCTTGATCGTTTTGCCTGAATATCCATCTATTTCTCTATTTGTACAATTTCAAGTAAATGATGAAAATAATGAACCCATTGTTTGTACATTATTTCCAGCAAAAATTCAATAAAATTGTAAAAAAATAATTGCAGTTTTTTTTAGCTTTTAGAGTAGTTTAATTAATTTTAACCATAGTTGTTTAAAAGTCCCAAAAAAAGTCCAAGTTCAGACTTTTTTTTTAAATTTTTTTCAAAAGTCCTACTTTTCTTGGCAACCATAAAAACTATCAAGGATCGCAGGAATATAATTATATAAATAAATCAATATGAATTTTTTAAAGATATTTAAAAAAAAATGCTTGAAAAATATTTTTTTTCAATTTTTTTAATTATCATGTTTTTGTTTTTTTAGAATATTATCTGTATATCTTTTTTTTCAAACATAAAAAATTTATACATTAAATATTTATTAATAAAAATTAAAGTCTTTGCTCGGACTTTTTTAAAAAAAAAAAAAAAAAAAAAGTCCGGACTTGGACTTGACTTTAGACTTGCGACTTTTACAACTCCTCTGATTTTAAATCATAACTTTAACTTAAATTTTTGTGACTTAGACTTAAAACTGTAACTTAAAAACAAGTCTGAAAAAAAGATAAAAGCTTATTGTAAAATTAAATTTGGGATGAGGATTTAAAAAAAATCTTTTTGCAGTATTTTATTAATTATCAATAATAAAGAATGTTCTACATTTTTTCTTTTTATTTAATATAAAATTTTTGGGAAATATTTTTTAGTAAATATTTCAAATTATTAATAATTATATATTTATTTTTGACAATTTTTTTTTATAAAAAAATTATCTTACTTTCTAAATTATGCTGTTTTTTAATAAATGACAAAAGTGACAAGATCATCTGCAAAAAGAAAGGATTATTCTTTATTAGCTTTACTTCTTTTAGGAATATCATTAATAAGAATGCCAAATAATGCTGCAAAAGTTTAGAAATTAATTATTTATTTATCTAAATATTTTTATTTAAATTTTACAAATATTAGATTGCAAAAGAAAAAGAAATAAAAGCGTTTTTTTTTCTCTTCAATTTGATATATCACACTCGGCATAAAAATATGATTATCTTTTAAAACTTCCTCTAAAAAATAAAAGGTCAATAAAATAAAATTTTTAAAATTTTTTTTTTTTTATTTATAAAATACTTTTTAAAATATTTTATAAATAATATCAGATTTTGAATTTTTTATTTAATTTAAAAGTAAAAAAATAAATAATTAAAAAAAATAAAAAAGATAAAGACCGATTTTAGCGCTAATTAAGAAAACAAAAAAAATCTAGGTACATTTTTTCAAAAAGATATATTGAAAATATTAAATGCAGAGTTACACAAATTCTAAAATGAATCTAAGTACGCATTGCAAGTTAATATAATGCGCATTCGTAATTTCATTTATGTTCATTAGAAAAAAGTTGAATTAAAAATTTTAAATTTTTTTCTTTGAAAAAAAAAAAAAAATAAAATAAAATTTACAAATTTTTTATTTGTCTATGTGTTATTAGAGGAAGTGTCGTTTAAATAATGAACGAGTCGACGAACAAATCGTGCTGTGGCTTTTTCATCGACACCTTGAACCGAGTGGCTAGCTCGAAAAACATTTTCAAATTAAAATTTTTCTTCAAACCCAGCGACAACGAGCTAGTCGAACAAGATTTTGTTGCAAACAACGATTTGACTGTGTCCGATGTGGACAATTTTCTAACCTATTGCACTTCATGGCAACAAAAGTAATTTTTTTTTGTCCAAATTGAACAAATTAAATGTTGTTCTTGCAGACATTGTGTTTGCGTATTCGGCAAAGATGATTTGATTGACAAATTTCACCACTTTTTGCATCAGATTATTTGTTTGTCGGTGCTGGTTATAAAAAATTTGAGCAACAACGGACCTGGCCAAAATGCAGCCACCGAAACGAACATTCACATGCTTAACAGTTCCATTGACGTCAAAGAAAAGCTTTTGTGTTCGTTGATCAAAGTGCTGTCGCCCAACATGCCCCTATACGTTACGTACAAACACTTGATGTACAACAATCACGGCCGATACTCTCAAATCACCGAATGTTCTTGCTGCAATCTTAGCCAAGACTCGTTGAACTTGATACAAATTTATTGTAGCACTAGTCAGGACTTGTCGCCGGCCAACAAATCTCTAAATCAAGTAGCTTGAAATTAATACCCAACTAATTTTAAAAAAAATATTTTCTTTTTACTCAAATAGGACTTGGAAAATTTACCAGTTGAATTTTTGCGCAACATATGCCATTTTGTCGACTTGTACGGCCTTTTATCCATTAAAGAATGCTTTAGTAGCGACCAGTCTGTCAATTTGCCACTTAGTCTAGTCCATCTTTTATTCAATATAATTGTAAATGTAAGTAAATTTCAATAAAAAATTTATTTTATTTTTTGTAGCCATTTTAAAAAATAAATCTTCTAGAAGATAATCTTAATTTAAATCACTCATTTTTTCCTGAGTTTAAGTGAGTGTATGAGTGTTAAGCACTCAACCGATGATTTTGGGTGCCTCTCGCAAAATTTTCAGTGAATTACTCACTTAAAAAAAATTAGGACCAAAAAATTTTGCCCAAATAAATATTTTCTAAATTATTTAGTATTTTATTGTTTAGAAAATTTTTCTAAAATTTTAAATTAAAAAAAATGGTTCAAAATTAAATATTTAAAAAGTCTTGAAAGCTATGGCATGTCATCTTGTTGTTCAAACCAGAAACTTATCAAGCTCAATATCAGTATAAATTTTTATTGCTCAGTCTTTAACAGTTTGAGGCTTCATTATTTTTTAGAAGCTCGTCCAGAAATTCTCGTTATTGTGAATTTCAAGAACAAAAATAACAAAAATTCTCTCTTTTTTGATAAATTAAAATTTAAAAAAATAAAATAATTTAAAAAAAAATACTGCAACTTTGTGCAACAAAATTTGTTGCATCTTTTTTAACTAAAATAATTTTTCCTCTGTAAATAAAAAACAAAAAAAAAAAGCATCAATTAGATTTAAATTGATTATTGATTTGGTAAATCTAAAAAAAAATAAAGTTACTATTTTTGGTAAAAAAGATGCAACAAACTTTGTTGCACAAAGTTGCAGTATTTTTTTAAACTTTTTTTATTTTTTTAAATTTTCATTTATCAATAAAGAGATAATTTTTGTTATTTTTGTTCTTTAAATTCACAATACCGAGAATTCTCCACCTTACCAGATTGGTTTTCACTTAAATTCTAAATATTCACTTTATCAGACTCATTCAATTTCTTTTCATAGAAAAATTAGAAATTCAAGAGCATAAACGCTATTTCTCCAATAATCACCACATATTTGTCTCCTATTTCCTGAGTATATCCAAGAGCAGCTAGATGGCCTACCATATTTTCCATAGCTATTTCCACAAAAGCAAAGACTGTAAAAATAATTTAATTAATTTTGAGATTTGTCACAATAATTATTTGATTCTTCTTCTTCTATCATCTACTCCCAGTGGAGCATAAGGCGTCCACACGTCCCCTCCATTCTACTCTATCCTTTGCGACAATTTCTGCTTGTCCCCATGTGAGTTTCATCTCTCTCAGATCTCTTTCAACTGTTCTCCTCCA